>OZ035824.1:34087792-34279430 GCA_964034765.1 Knipowitschia caucasica | reverse complement strand
TTGGGGGTGTGAAGGTGTGTGAGGGTGTGGGGGGGGGGTGGGTGGGTGGGGGTGGGGGGGGGGGGGGGGGGGGGGGGTGGGGGAGGGATATGGGTATTATGAAGAGGAGTAAAATGGGGAAATGGGAGGGTAATATAAATTATGTAATTTGTGTATTGTAGGGTTATGAAAGGGGGTGATGTATTAGGGTTATAGGGTTTTTGGGGGTATGGGGGGAATGGGGGGAGTTTGTGTTAGAGTGGGGAGAGATGTGGGGTGATGTTGGATGGGTAAGGGTGTAATGTTGGGATGGGTGAGGGATGGGGGGTAGGTGGGTGAATAGGGTTAAAGATTGGGGGTTTGTTATGTGGGGTTTAGTGGGGAGAAAGGGTGTGGGAGGGGGGGGGTTTGTTATATGTTTGGATTTAGGAGGGGGGTTAATTGTGGTTTGATTGGTTGATAGGTTGGACTAAATGAGAGATGGAGTGTATATGTTTTTTGGGTGTTATGGGGGGGGGTAATTATGATGTGGAGTGGGGTAATGTATTGGGATTAAGTGGTGGTAAAGGGATAGAGGATGATGGGGAATGGAGGTGTGTATGTGGGGGGTGGGGGTGGAGTGGTAGTGGGGGTAGGGAGGTGGTGGGATTTAATACGTATGGTTAATAGGGTAATATATTTTGTGTATGTGGTAAGGTCGGGGTAGTGTAGGGGACTAATTGGCAAGAGATAAGGATATGGATGTATTGAATGATGTGATTCCGAGAGATAGTGGGGAAAAGGTAAGTAGCAGAGCTTAGACATGCATTGGTATGGAACGAATTCAAATGGAGGATTGAACTACTCTGTGTTGGACTATAGTGCAGGATATTCTTATGTCAACAGGATTATCTACTGAAGGGATAATGGGGCATAACTGTATTGTATGATGGATTTTTTATGATTAACAGTATAAATATGTTGATTACTGAATATCCTAAAATATAGAATGGATTAGGTTAGGGAAAAATATTTAACCTGAAAACAGGGATACATGTGCGTACAGACTGAATACAGAGAACTCCTTGTACCTGATGCATCTCCTATGTGTCAATGATCCTTGCTTTAAATAAACTTTTTGTTTGGCAGTTTATTAATTGGTTGATCTGTCATCATACAATCCCAAGCTTGTTTTCTTTGTGGCGGCAAGTTAAGTTTCCGAATTTTCTTTACTTTCTATTTTAGACTTTTTTGCACTGTTGACAGCTCCGTTCCTGCAAGGCCTCCTCACACCTCGACTCCCCTCGGACTTCGTCCACAAGTCACAGCCGATGCACAAACAGCTGCTTACTTAACACCAGTTGTCCAACCCGCACAAATGCCATTTACCTGAAGTCTATGTTCCCGCATGTATTCTGCAGTTAGAGGACCCATGTTCTGTATGCCACGATATGGGGCTTTGATGATACTACAGAGGCGATAATATCTGAACACCACTAATAATGTTCAATTATACTTGAAACGATGTTTGTTTTTGACTTGATGATAGTAATTTCATCCAGCTTCACTAATGCTGCAAAATTAGTTAATTTGCCGCATACAAGAAGTTAAGAGATGTTATGGAAGGATTTTCAAATACGGTGATGGCACACGATGCAAAGATTTTCACTGTTTAATTTTTTCTATTTTGTATCACTGATATAGGAAAGGCAGGACATAATCGGCATTCTTGCACATAATTGTTTTGTTTAAGATAAATATCCTTTTATTCACAGTGGCACGGTGGCTGAGTGGATACACTCTCGCTGCTCAGCAAGAAGGCCTGGTTTTGAAATCAGAGGCCTTTTCTGAACAGGGCCTTTCATGAGTGGAGTTGGCATATGTTCTCCCCATTGTCTGCGTAGGGTTTTCTTTCTCTGGGTGCTCCGGTTCCCCTACCACTAAAAACATGTAAAAATATGTCTGGCATGCGCCTCCTGTAATCAACCCGCTCCCATCTCTTTATGGAGTGAGAGATAAATAACCCGCAAAAATAACAATTGTAAAACCGCTTTTGTGACCCGGGCGTGTGAAAGGAGGGTATATAAATGAAGATTATATCTCACTCTCAACAACAACAACGGAGAGGAGGATAATGAGAGAGTTAATAATCTTCACTTATATACCCACCTTACTCTCAGACCAAGTTTCGTTCAAGCGGTTTACAATTGTTATTTTTGGGTATTTATCTCTCACTCCATAAAGAGATGGGAGCGGGGTCGCCAGTACAGGAGGCGCATGCCAGACCTATTTTACATGTTTTTAGTGGTAGGGGAAACCGGAGCACCCAGAGAAAACCTACGCAGACACGGGGAGAACATGCAAACTCCACTCAGAAAGGCCCTGTTCAGAAAGGCCCTGATTCAAAACCAGGACCTTCTTGCTGAGAAGCGAGAGTGCTATCCACTCAGCCACCGTGCCACTGTGAATAAAGGATATTTATCTTAAACAAAACAATTATGTGCAAGAATGCCGATTCTGTCCTGCCTTTCCTATATTCCGTGATACAAAATAGAAAAAAATTAAAAGTGAAATCTTTTGCATCGTGCCATCACAGTTGTTTCTTGAAAATTCCTTCCATATCATCTCATAACTTCTTGTTATGCGGCAAATTAACTAATTTTGCAGATTAGTGAAGGTGGATTAAATTACTATCATCAAGTCAAATACAACATCGTTTAAGTATAATTGAACATTATTAGTGGTGTTCCAGATATTATCCTCTGTAGTATCATCAAAGCCCCATATACGTGCATACAGAACATGGGTCTCTAACTGCAGAATTGACTTGAGAACATAGACATCAGGTAAAACTGGCATTTGTGCGGTGACAACTGGTGTTATGTAAGAAGCTGTTTGTGCCATCGGACATGTGACGTGTCCGGACCGAAGTCGAGGAGTCGAGGTGAGAGGAGGCCAGTGCCAGGAACGGAGCTGTCAACAGTGCAAAACAAGTCTAAAAATAGAAAGTAAAGAAATTCGGAATCTTGACTGCAGCCACAAAGAACATAGTTGGATGGTATGATGACAGATAAAAATGAATTAAATGCAATCATAATTGTGGATTTTGCAGGATCATTGACAAATAGGAGATGCATATGGATACAAGGAGGTCTCTGTTTTATGTCTGTAGCACTGATCACGAGGGACAGGTGAAAGATTTTCCAGTGAGTTTCCATGTAGTTCATTGTTGGTTAGGCTGTTTAATCTGTGTTAGTCTGTTTTCTTTATTTTGACATCAGACAATACAGTTAGCAAATTTAGACATGCAGTAGTGAAGAAGGACTATTTTTTCAGAAATATAGTCAAAATGATGTTGGTAAAATCCTACAGTGAAGGCGGTCCTGACCAAGCATCGTCTATGGCTCTGCTCGTGACAGTTTCCCCACTATAGCTCAGAGATGCACATCATTCCCTGACTTGCAAGTCCTAGTCTCTGGCCAAGGAGTCCAAGTCAAGTCCAAGTCAGGTCCATGTATAATTATTTATTTACAGATTATAAATACGGTGTATTAGAAACTCAAAATCACTAACCAATTATCTAAAAAAACAAAACAAATTAAATCAGACTAGAACCATGCTGCCGCTTTAAATGTTAAAAAATGATTCCATTGTCTGTCCACCTCCGCATATGCTGTTTGGACAACAAAATGAACTCAAAATATATGAGAAAGAAAGAGAGATGGGAGACAAACTTTATAACATCTTTCTCTAGGTCCACAAAGACAGTTTTGCATTTAATGTTTTCTTTAACACAACAGCACCTAAACAATCACAGTACCTACCATATGTTATATAAACACTCTGAGGGTAAAGTGGCTCAACTAAGTCCAAAATGCAAGATCAAATGCATTATGGTAAAGGTCAAATGCATTATGATAAAATAATGATAGAACATAGAGTTAGTATATTTAGACAAATGGATCACCCTGTCAATCTTTTTACAGTTTTACAGTGTCTGCCTCGGTGTTCCCGTCTTGTATCTCTTGGCTGTTGGGCTGTGGTACGCTGGACACTGGAGTTAGCAGAGGCTGATGTACAGTGACAGCCCCCCTCCCACCACCACAAACACACACACACATACACATACACTCAATACAACACACATATACAAAATCACACGCAAAACCCTCCTCTTCCCTCTCTGGAGCCTGGAGCAGCCTCAGACCTCACAGGAACAACACACAACAAATAAACATGGAAAAACATTGGATGGTCAGAGGCGCCTGTTTTAACACTGAGTGGGGTTCATCACACACTTACATGACCTGCAACTGGAACAGACTTGCAAAAATGCGACAATGTTTTGATTGTTTAACAGTACAAAATGCTCTTTTTTATGAGACTCAATGATAGTTACATTTAACAATATTACTTAATTTTATGTAGCTCCTATCTTCTCATGATATATGCAATTTGACAGATAAAATGTATGGCTATGATTTTAATATACAGTATTTTAAAAGGGCCATAATGACGGCCATTTTAGAGACATAAAGACTGCTCATGTCTTTATGCCCCTAATACATTTTTGAGCTGTGTCTCTTAGCTCAGACTTTCAGCCAAATGGCTTCATTGAGAGTTCATATTTACAACCCAGGGAAATCAAAACCCACCCTAATGTAGAATAAGATCAGAAAAAATATGAGACGCTTCTGTATGTTTATGAATTTACCTCTGGGGCATATGGACTAAATGTATATGTTTACATCATGACAACACGTGAAGATGCATGAGCCAAACCCTGATTTTGTGAAAATGGGGTTTGGATTAGAGACAAATCAGTGGCAGATGTGTTAAATGAAAATTAATTCTATTGGCAACAATCATAATGTGAAAATTGTGTTTTGCCAGAATATTATGTACAGACTGTGACAGAAGCAACACCCGGTGAAAAATCTGGAGATCGAGCTGTCAGGTCAAACAAGTAGTAGATGAATATAATAATTACCACAGAAGAAACATATTTTGGTATAAGAAAAAAAAAAGACGTCGTTGTTTTTCTAAGATATCATTATTTTATTGCGAGACCTACTAGTGCTGCTTTTATCTCCATATAACACGAAGGACTAACTAATTATGGGTTTGATTCCCAGTCTGGCCTTTGTGTGTCGAGTTTCTCCCTATGTCTGGATGGGTTTCTTCTGGGTGTTCCAAAATATGCATCATGGGATCACGAGTTAAAATAGTCCAGACCCAGCTGAGCATCAACGTCTGCAGATGAGTCTGCAGATGAGTTTGGTGGCTGCACTATAGCCACCAAATGCTTGTTTTTCAAATGTCCAATGAGGTTTGTTTTGTGAAATGATTTTCTAGCAGTCCCCCGTCTTGAAATCTCACAGGAACACGAATTGCAAACTGCATAACGCAGATCTTTTTCTGATAATGTAAAATATTACCATACGGCCGCTGCCATCTTCTTTGTTTCTTCTACTGAGGAAAGTACGCAAATGTCCTCAGCCCAGTATCTCCTTGCTCGCACCTACTATCAGCGAATGGCATTTTTTTTGCCGATGATAGATAATAAAGCAAACATCGGCCAATACTTTTGTTCAGCTGTTGCATTTCTAATCAGTAATATACCTAATTAATCACAAAGTAGAAGAGGCTTTATCCAAATTTTGAGGCGTATTACCTACTCTCAATAATGTGTATTACTTGAGTGTACATTTGCCAAACACTGGATAAATTCTACGGTATGTATTTATCACACTTCAGAACTCAGCTTCCTTCCTGTATTTATTTCTTTGTCTTAAAGGAACACTTCATGACTGTTGTCCTGGAGATGTTTAAGGCTTTGCTTGGAAGTTCGGTATTATACAGATGTTATCGCCTCTCCGCAGACACGAACTGTAATTCCCTTTATCAGGAATGTTGCGTTGTGCGCCTTTAATCTTTCATGCCAATAAACTATAAAAAGCCACCGGTTCTTTCCCTCTGCATCATTCAACATGATTTCTATCCACACTTAAATCACTCTTTACATTTTCTCAATATATATGATTTTCCATTGCAGTCGGTGCATTTTCCCTGAGTCACCGCCCTCCACCTTTTCATTCGCTCTCCCCTTCTGAACCCGCGCTCTCTGTATCTGCCGCCAAGACCCGCAAGCTAAGCACAAGCCTTAAATAAGCATGAGAACCTTTTCAATAAATCCCCTACCACAGGCTCCACAATAGGATGAGCTGCTTAAAATAGGGCGGCAGACAAACCCAACGAAGGCTAGGAAAATAAATAAATATGTGGACGAAAGCTGCGCAATGTTATGAGGATTTACAGCGATGGATAGATGGATGATGCAGAGGAGGAGGAGGGTATGATGGGGGTGACTCCAGCGCGGACTGATGGACTGTTCATCGCACTAAACCATAAGTCTCCCAGGAGCTATGCCCTGCGCTTCTCCTTCTCCGCAATAGGGGTGAAATAACACTATGTTCTGTGCACTGACAACCAGCCTGAAATGATTGGACCATAACCTGTAAACAGAAACTTTTAGCCTAGTTTGAAAGATGAACTTTCTTTGTAGAGAAATCTTTGCACAAAAAAATATGCGAGGGCAAACATGCAGCCCTTTAACTCAAAAAGGGATTATCCACTTCTTCTTTATATAAACTGTCACATTTTGTGAGAAGTTATTGTTGAGGTAAATATTATTTTTTAACAACTGAAATCGCTGGTTCCCTTTGTGATAGGATCGTGTGAATATGTAAAACAAATTTTCGTCCTTTGCTATCCTAACATTAGTTTGACATTTAAAGCCTGAACATGTATTTTGTAGCAGTCAGTGATGCCACCCAAGTCTCATAGCACCAGCCCCTCACTGACCCTCTGCAGGTGGTGAGTCCACAGGAGGACGGCTGCTCTCTGAGTGTGAGCATAGTCTTGATCTTTCAGTGGGGGCTTTGGGCAAAGTGGGGTTAAGTGTCTTGCCCAAGGACACAACGACAGCAGTCATCAGTGGGAGTCGGTGGAGAAGGTGTAGAGGTGGGAAATGAACCCACGACCTTCTGGCCGTCGGGCCAATGACTACCAACTGAGCTACTGTCGCCCTCAAAAGGAGGAGCACTTTTCCAAAAAATAGTTACTAAGATCTTCACACTACTCACACACAGATGAAGATCACAAAAATGCAGAAAACAACTAGATGAAAAAAATTGTAAAATTTGAAATAAGAAGACATTTAATAAGATAAGAGATCCTTTATTGGACAGTCAGCCACTGTCGGCCACTGTCGGGGCGACAGAAATGAAGGGGATCAAAATGACATGATCCTTTATTTGTCCCACAGTGGGGAAACTTTCAATGTTGCAGCGCACATACAGGACAGCAGTAAGAGCACACAGAGAGCACACAAAATATTGTAAGTAGCTGCTATGCTTTTCAGCTAGATGTAAATGCTTTAATATCAATCTTTGAAAATATCATTATACAGTAAAGTGCAAAGTTATATTCATATAAAGCAGGATAAGAAGATAAAGTGATATTCAGTGGACATTTAGAAGTTGCATGGCATATGATTTCAATATTTACATATTTACAGATGAAGGACATGTACATTAGGGGTGACAGAGGCTCAGTTGGCCTTTGGGCCTGATGGTCGTGGATTCGAGCCCACCACGAGACCTCCCACTGATGTCTGCTGTTATTGTGTCCTTGGGCAAGACACTTAATCCCACTGAAACCACCACTGAAAGTTCAAGTCTCCTGTAGTCCACAGGACTCACCACCTGCAGGAGGATCAGTGAGGGGCTGGTGCTCTGTGAATTGGGTGCAGCTCTGACTGCCACCCCCCACAACCCAGACATGGATTAAGGGGAAAAAAATGGATGGATGACATGTACAGCAATGAAATGCAAATTATCTTGTTGTAAAAGTGTTTTTCTGAGAGTTATAAATTTATCTACAGAATTTGCTGGCCTGAGTTCCTCGGGAAGCGCGTTCCACAGCCGAGGGGTCTGTGTATAAGACATGGTCCACTCTGCTTTCAGGCCTGGAGCTGGGAACAGAAAGCAGGTCTGTGCCAGAGGACCTCAGACAGCATGCTGGCTCACAAAGAGACAAAAGTTCTGTTAAATACTCTGGGGCAAGACCATGGAGGGCAAGTAAGTTAATGAAATCAATCCTAAAAGCATAGAATAATCATAAAATCAATAGTTTGTCAATTACTTATTTTGAGTAATTCATTTTGAAAAATAAGTCTTAAATAATCCTCACGCCTCCTAGCTCGCTCGCCAACTTTGCCCGCTGACTCCCCACTTTATTAAACCAATCTCTGAGAGCAATGCAGTGCCCGGTTAAGTCCCTGCTCTGACTGGAACGGCTGCGGAAATACACAATGGAGTTATGTAACTTTTGTTCAGTGGATTGTTTCCGTGCATGGTATTGTCTCGCTGATTCTCAAAGGGGGAATTAATCTGGAAGCTCTCAAAGGGAAAAGACATGAATGACGTTCTCACAATCCATTCAGCTAATTTCGGGAAAAGACACAAAACAGACTGTATAAAGCGGGTGAAGGCAGACTGGCCTGGATTGTGTCTCGTATTAATAAACTGAAGGGTATTTGCTGAACTGGACTAACCCTATAAGCTGCCAGCGTTATGGCGATAAAGCGGCTGTGTTTTGTTTCATACAGACAGAAATAATTACACATATTGAAACACTGATAACCCCTTTGTTTATTAGGCCTACCACAATAATTACTATTCAAAGCGCGACATTCTTCACTTGTTTAAATGCACAGCGATTATTTATCTTTTCCCTTTTTTGTGAAGCACTGTGAGTTGGATTGTATATTTGAAAACTCAATTTGTAAATCAAAGTAAAAGCTGCATTAAGATTGACCAGTAAGCTGCCTTCATTGGCGGATTAAACTACAGCTTGCGAACAATTTTGTTCACCGTCTGCCCCTGTTACGGTAAAAAGCTAACGTCGTCGAAGCGAATGCCAATAAAAAGAAGTTGGCTCCAGCTCGCTTTCATTCAAATCCCCTTTTTCCGTCAGCACTCGGTCAGTCCACTCTTACGGTCTATGGTTAAAATCAAAGTCTGATGTCATCAATTGCAAACCAGAGCAGTAAGAGTATACTGTATCTCAAAATATGGCCAAACTTGGATAACCTTTGGAAACCTTTGAGAAATGTCTTAAATGCAATCATGTTAACATTTTTTGAAAGTCTAACCCGTCTTATCTGCTGTGATTATTACAACAGACAATCACTAAAAAGGACAGAATTATAAAAGGATAATTGTATTTATTTAGCCAAACTGGCTTAGCAACCATGCTAATATACATCTCATTAGCTCCATTTACCAGGTGGTCATTGAATACTTCACCCTACAGGTTTAACCACCAATCAAACTATTCTTTGTCTGAGCATTTGTGCATTGAGTACTTTTCCGCACATCCTGTTTTGCAGATATCCTAGCTAGATACTTCCTGCTTCGTGATAATTGCCTTCTTTGGTGCATCTAATTGAATCCAGGCATATTTAAATCCGCTTCAGGGAACAGTGAATGTGCTCAGCTTGCAACGACAAACATTTACTATAAACTGTATTGCTTCTTCTTTCAATAAACCCCAAATTACATGTTGGAGAAGGTATGCTTGCAAATCACAGCCAAATAAACAGAAAATCCTCAAGTGCTAAAGCAACTAAATTGAACTTTGTGCCAGGCTTTGATTTATGTGGAAAGACCCTGGTTATTAAATTTAACAAAAACAAGGACGACTATTGTGCGTTTTAAGGACACATTTTACAAATCAATTCTAACATGTCCTCCAGCGCAAGGTTTTATATGGTTCTTTAAATAAGACAAAGATTGTAAAGATGCGAGTACTGCTTAATTACCTGACACCTTTTTTCAGTAGATTTCAACCTTCGTCAGAGGGGACACGTGATGATATATATATATATATATATATATATATATATATATACGTACATATCCTTACCTTGCCTATATAGCCTTATCTTACCTTTTATACCTATATATACCTTCCCTATATACATGACCTTACCTTACCTATATAGCCTTACCTTACCTTTCTATACCTTTATATAAATCTTACCTACATGAAATGTTTGAAATTAGGGACATCAAGCTTCTATTAGGTGATGAGTATGAACTGTCATTTAATTAGGTCACAGAGCCAATAATTGTCAATACGTTTTAATGGCAATCATTGCTTCAGCTGTTATGTAATGCTGGTTTCTGCTGTTTTATACAACAAATATTAAAACTTCACGGTTAAAGGTTCATATTTGTGGTCTTTTTTGCGGGCGTCCCCGTATGGCTGCCCCATGATAAAGTAATGAGCTGTGCATGCCTGTTGAATCTGACTTGGATACATATGTAAAGGAATAATAATGATGACCTGTAATCTCCAGCGCTGGAAAATTGAACTGTATCCCATATGTCTCAGAGTACGGCCAATGCAGGTGTTACGCCTGGTGAATATTAAAAGGTGCATATGTAATCGTTCTGGATGATGTGCCTGGAATGTAATCGTTCTATGGCATTCAATACGATATATGTGTGTATGTGTGTGTGCCATGCATGTGCTCGTACATGTTATTTGGACTAGTCCTTGAAAAGAAACAAACCTT
This sequence comes from Knipowitschia caucasica, assembly GCA_964034765.1. Taxonomy (NCBI): domain Eukaryota; kingdom Metazoa; phylum Chordata; class Actinopteri; order Gobiiformes; family Gobiidae; genus Knipowitschia; species Knipowitschia caucasica. The sequence goes on along the minus strand of OZ035824.1, from coordinate 34,268,827 downwards.
TTTACATGGTTTTGAAGAAAATGACAATCGTCTGGGGTCGTGTCTTTAATTCAGACATAAGACATGTTTTATTGTCGATGGTAGAAAAACAAAGCTGTTACAGAATGCTTGTGATAAGTTATCGGACGAATCATAGACAGTCCAATCAGCCGCTGCCAACGTGCCAGAAACTTCAACCTTGAGATAACCAAAACATATAGTGGAAAAGTACTGCCTTGAGTATATTGTTGGAATGATGATTTTGACTTTAACCACAGTTACTTCAAAGTGTCATGACATCTCCAAAGTTTAACTAATAATTGTTTGATCCCTTGATGGAAGCACTCACATTTCACATTCTGAAATCGTTGAAAATAAATCCCAAAATCCTGGTAAAGAGACAAAATTAAAACAAATTTTGCAAAATATTTCTTAAAAGCAACATTCTGTAGCAGACATAAAAAAGATGGTTCAGACAGAGCATAAGGTGTGAATATATTAATCTGCCGACAGGTCGTATAGGTACACATTTATCAGGGCGTAAAAAGGCAGCTTGTGCATATGTAAAAATTGTCATGGTGAGAAATGTGCTGGGATTTACATTAACAGGTCCGCACGGGTCGATGGAAGTTACAGAATGAGTGGATGCTCCTGGGACAGAGGGAAGGTGTGAATGAAGGCAAGCAGAAGGAGCAGGGAGGACCGAAGGTGAAGGCTTTGCTGAAAGGGATTTTCCAACTGGCTGTAGCCGCTCGCAGACACGTGTGAAGTATTTTCTGAACGCGCATGGACTGAAGCGTGAAGGGAAGTCAGGATGAGGAGAAGAGAGGCGCGAAGACAGGATAAAATAAGATATGTGCGAATGACATTTGGTTCTCCTATATTCTGAAAGTGGGAGGTGCTTTTGCTTGACAATTTTGGGGTGGATTGGCGTGTGCGATGCAATGTGCACGAGTTACAGGCCGGAAATAACGTAACAATAGAATCATATTGACTTAAAATGTACCTTTTTGGTCTTTATGAGATTATATGTATTTTGGGTTTAGAATACCAATGTAGTTTTGTGATAATCATTTTATTAGCACTCGCTTCTCAGTAGGACGGTCATGGATTGAAATTGCCAATCAGAATATGGCCTTTTTGAGTAGAGTTTATACTTTCTCCCCCTGTCTGCGAAGGTTTCCTCTGGGTGCTCCGGTTTCCACTGACACATCAAATACAGAGAACAAATCACCCTGCGGGGGCGAAATAACAACATCTTAAAGGCTATACCCGTTTCTGCAAGGTTTGTTTAGCACCGCCCCTCAATTTTCTGACTCTCTCATTTCCCCTACGCTCTCATCCCCTGGAGCCATCTAGTTTTATTTGCTATCTATATGCAAACATTAGCATGAGCGCAACTTCTTGTAAGCTGTGCAACAATCACTGATGAAATGGTACAAAAGCAACGCACTGCTAACAAAATATATAATTGAAAGATTACCGCTAGTTTCGCATCCAAATGTAGTCCGAGCATAGATAGTCCGAGGCGGTCCCGCTGGTCTCTCCCATAGACAAGTCTCTCCAGAGGATACGATGTAAGCTAGCTATGTTCACCCGGGCTTGATTTCTTCTTCGATCATTTTTTCTCTTTGGTTCCCTCTTATTTTCATCACTGTTGTGTCGTTTGGGCTGTTTTGCTGTGTATGCAGTGACAGCAAAAGGAGTAATAGCCAATTCTGCAAACATGCTTCTGTGTTTAGCAGCGCTGTAGAGGCTAGAGGACGCAGGCTCGTTCGGTGAGTGGAGGAGAGCGGGCGTCACGCTAAGTCTCTACTCAGCACTTTTTACGGCCTGAATTCATACACAAGCTGAATCAATGACCTCAAGTTTTCCATTAAATTACGGATTATAATAGAACTTGTATGTAGTAATAAGCATTTTTATGAATAGGGTATAGCTTCTTATAGCTGCGTCCTCTTTCAGTGCAACCAATACATATAATACCATGTAAAAGAGAGGTAAGCACTCCAACTAATAAATACAAATCCTTGAATAAAACAACAGGACGAGCCTATGTCTTTCTGCCACATATAATCTGAAGCGCACGGCTGAGAATGCAATTAGGGCCAAAGTATTGTCAATTTGTTTTTATTTTATCTGAACTGTCTGAAGTTCTGTAGTTCTAAATACTCTATTGTGCTGGAAACACTATTATTTAACAGTGCACTACGGAGTGATATTGGATTCATTCAGGCTTGTACATACTTTTATTTTCCTATTTAAAAAATCTGGAATAGCTCATACCACATGGATTCATATAAACTCACAATAAATGGGAATACAATATTTAATAAGCCTATATATATATCCATGGTTTCATTCATCCATCCATTCTCCTCTTTTGTCTAATCATTTCTACTTCCCTCTATCCCCACTTTCTGTCTCCTCTCTGTTCCGCAGTAAAATCACTCGCTGCGTCTTTTATGAGGTCATTAACCAAATAGTGGAATAGTTGAAGAAAACGGCTTTGCCTGGTGTTGGCCCTCCCTCCTCCTTGTCCTTCTGTCACTCACAGGCTCCCGCGGCTCCTGTTGCATCAGGTCGAAGCCATCATTATTATCTGTGCGTAGCAGTGGCTGGTGGAGTCAGGGAGAGTAGGGTTTTTAAATAAGCTTTAAAAACGTTCCCGTTAATTGTCAAGTTAAAGGGACTATTTGTAGAATGCACCATTAGTGGTCTAATACAAAAATTACGGCTACAAACCAACTGTTGTTTCCAGAATGTTCCTGCCTGTACTGTGGCAAATGAATGTGTTATGTGTTTTTGTTTTGCTATAAAAGAGGAGCCCAATGTCACCCAACAAACTGGCAACCCAAGTGGGAGTTTCATTCTCCTCTCTGATTGAATAATCTAGTTGAAAATTGTAGGCATAAATATTTAGAGAACATGTCCATTTGTTTTTTGTTTTTTTAATGAATTATTACTCATTATGAATAATGTTTCGTAAAACATATGTATTTATACATACGATTCGTACGTTTTAACTTACTATCTGGGAACACATATAAAATAAATGAAAATACTGCACCTTTAAGGCAAGACACTGAATATGAGACTCTTTTGTATGTTGTTTTAATTTGTGATATTCATGAATCATTATTATTATGAAGATCAGTTAGTATTGATCAAATATGACAAGAAAAGTGTTAACATAGGAGAAGATCACTGAGGTATGGGATTTGTTTTCATCCATGCCAAAATGCATAAGCAATACTGCTAAAGATACATATGTCACCATTATTCTATTTTATATGTACTGTATGTGTTTCAAATGTAAATATATGTGGTTCCGTTCTTAGTAAAAATAGAATCGGTCACAACAGGTGATGTGAGGAAAAAAATAAAAATTTATATAATTTGTTTTAAATAATATTATATATACCAACGGACACAGTATTGTCACTTACATTTTCAACAAAAAAAAAAAAACCTTGGCATAACTACAGCCACTAAGCTTCCATTTTGTGCACATGTATCTTTCCTACACTGTGGAGTTTTGATTGCCGTTGAACAAAACCACAGCTTGTTTCTGGGTTTGACATGATCCGTCGGGATCGTTTAGCATGGATCATTTTGCTAAAAGTAAAAGAGGTTTAGTCGGCAATTCTAGCGTGTCCCTGAACAAATAAGTGAAAGTGCTGAGTTTGAAATAGTCGTCGACCTAAGCACTTCATCCTCTGGCATCAACATGGCAGCATCATACGGGTAAATATAAATCAGCAAAAGCTCCGGCCAGCACCACAATGTCACAAAGTATTTGAAATGTCAGTAGTATTTCCTTATTTGGATGTATGCGTCAGGGCCATACAGTTATGGTTATCGCAATTATGAAGTAGAAAAGAACCTCCGCCGATGGGTGCAGTTCCATTCCTGGTTCCATCATTCAATCATTGTTCTTTGTCCCAAGATTTAAAGTGCAGACACATCTGCAGAGTATCTGATTGTGGATATAGGGTCAGTATATACATAAGTACCTCATCGCAGATGTTCAGAATTATTTGTTCAGTTTTCATGTAGTTCCAGAGCCTAATAGAGGCTCCGTGAAAACAAACAACTGAGCATGCGCAGCTACGAGCATCAGCGCGATGATTGACAGCCCTTGGCATCACTTGATTGGTTAACCTCGACGGCACCGTGGATTCTGAACTATAGCTAAGAGCAGGGAAGGCGGGACTTACCCGTAATATTAGAATTCATAAAATGACTTATTTTATATCAACATTTAAGGCCAGGAGGTCAATTTAATACAATTCTTAAAATGTGTAATTAATTTAGAGTTCCAGACTATCACTTTAATGGAAAATAAATCCAAAGTAACGTCACTAACACACAAACCCATGAAAACAAAACCCACAGGCAGAGGTAACACATACTGTTAATAAATCAGGATCACTAATGAAGAATGTTAATTTTTAGTTGATTGTTCTCTATCTTTTTAATTAAAGATTTCCGTTACTTATATTTATTTTATGACCAATATGATATGTATATTCCATTCAAATGTTTTTTTTTCTCCCATAAATAAATATAGACCTGTTGCGATAACTCAGTCCGAACCCATAAAAATGGCAAGCTAGCCAGGAGTCAAACCTTGAATATGAATTGTATGACTACACCATACTTTATGTATTGTATGTAAAAAAAACCAAAAAAAACAATACTGATATAAGTTCTCAGTTCTCTGACCTCTGCACACCTAGCCCTTTCCACTGTTTAGTACTTACTTTATTCACCAATTTTCTTTTCTGAATCCATGCTAAGTGGAGGGTTCACCGACCTTACGCAGCTATTGTTATAAGTGACTTCAAAACACTGTCCCCAACAAGCTCAATATGTTTTGTCTGTGGTACGACAAGCTTCAGCTGAATGACCACAGAGTCAAATAGCAGTAATGGTGGATCAGGTCAGAAAGGTATGAGTCTGGAGTGTGCAAGTCCAATTCTACTGCTGGTGGTCGGAGGGGCCGAAATCACATACTGGTTCCCTCGCTTCTGTCACTCTGCCCCAGGGCAACTTTAGTTTATCACCACAGTGTAGGGAGGGAATGAATAATGTCGGCCCCTCGGCTTTGGAACGACCTGCCCGAGGAGGTAAGGCTAGCACCATCAGTATCCTCTTTTAAATCACTCCTTAAAACCCACTTTTATCAAACAGCTTTTAAATTTTAGTTTTAAACTTCACATGCTGTATTTTAATGTCTGCTTTGTCTTTGTTGTGTCTCCCTTCTTGTCTTTTTCTCTGTCTGCTTTGTTTTCCTGTATCTAATTATTTTGACTTTGCATTATGACTGTTTTATTGTTTATCATGCTGACTGTGCAGCGCTTTGTAAACATTGTTTTTAAAAGTGCTATACAAATAGAGATTATTATTATTATTATTATAATGTCATATGAAGCGTTTTTGAGTGTCTAAGAAAGCCCAATATATTACAGATCGATTATTCTAAATACGGTAGGAGGGGCCAGGCCATTCAAACCTTTGAAAATAAATAACATAATTCAAATCAAATTAAAGCGCAATGGTTTTCACAAAGGCATGCAGGCCCATGGTTCCCAGTTTTTTAACATTCTGGAAATAGTTCTACATAGGCTCAGACTACATTGGAGCAATTGTGGAGAGGATCACAAACTCGTTGGCACCTGCCTTTCTCCGATCTATTCCGTAATCTCCTCTTTGCGACTGCATAACGGTGGTTTAAGGTGACCCAGGGAAGAGCGTGTCCACATTTTGATCAACCCGAAACCTCTCTAATCCCTATTTTGGCAGCTCTGCAGAGACTTAAAAAGGTTTTAGTCGGTAACCTCCACCTTGGGCGCAGGTGCAATGTACTTTTTCTCTTCTTCCCTCTGAAGATATGCACCCGTTTCACACTTTTCCGGCAATGTCAAAAGAATTGTGTGTGTGCTTACATCTTCCTCTTTATAGCTCAGGCGTCAAACAGAACTGCACTGTGCAATGACCTTGAGGCACATTTTACATGAGCAAACATTTTACGTGCGCCGGGACGGCAAAGTGTTAGCTAACCTTGTAATTCAAACTCGGGACTTGTCGGGGGATAAATGAAGCGTTTAATTTGAGATCTTGCCTCAATGTGAAGCGTACATTTATAGCTAGCCCGCAAAGGGGGTGTTCAAGGGTATTCGAGTGGTTTCTTTACCTCCAAAAAAGGCAAATATATATATAAAAAAATGAATTCCGCCTAACTTGAATTTCAATTCCATCAGGAAAAAAATGTAGCATAGGTTGCAAGTGTTGTCGCATCTAGTTTGCATGATTTATTCAGCAAAATTTATGCCAGATGCCTTTCCTGGCTTTGCTCTCTTTTCTCATTAATCTAGGTCCCAGATCAGCACAAAGGTAAACCGGCTTGTGACCTTTTGTGGCTAGCGTTTTGGCTCAGAATCTGTGGTCTTCTGCATTCAATGGCTATTACTCTTTTCACCTTGTGGCCCAGCTAACTGTTGTACAGGCCGAGCGGTGCCTCTGGAGAAGGCCAATTCTATGATGTCTCATTGTATATGCTAAGAAATGTATTCTATCAACATTGGCTGCTTTTTCTGTACATGGATGTGGGTGTATGTTTTACGTCAACAGTGGTACAAATCGGACTCAAGTGTGTTGCTGAAAATAATCTGCTGCTCACCACTCGTCCCTGTAAAAGAAAAAATGCATTCTCTGTGTTTTAGGGTTAACTTGTATTTCATAAAAAGATTTCTCCGAACCTCATTGTCTACACATCGGGCTGAGCTTTTAATACAATGAGTTTTGTGATGATAGTTATTTTCTTATTTGTCTGCATGCACGGGCTTATGAGAGATACAAAATATACATTTTTGTATTTGCTTCTATATATATTATTCAGAATATATTTTTTTTACAAGGGTTGACAGCAGTTTGATTTCTTTATGAGTTGAAAGTTTTTGCCTGCTTTAGGACCATTTCTATTAACCATGCATAATATTGGGTAAAAGAACAGTCTTTGCAGTTGCTATCGCTGAACAAAAGTACATTCAATGGTCATAGATTCTACTTGGAGAAACATTGCTCGGAGTAAATCTCTCCATTACTTCTTCAGATCAATAATCCTCTCTGGTGTACGTATGTTCAAAAGTACACGGTTCTATCCAGACAAACTGCGCGAAAGTGGATTTGACTGAAGCCTGAGTTTGTTGTTATCACATTGGTCTTGTTCTGCTCCTCCAGCGATTGTAAAAGCGCTTGTTTCCTCCCTCTCACTGCCACTCTCTCCCCGCTGAGCCTCGCACCTTCACAATGTTAGCTGTCGACTCTGACGCGCCGCTCGCATTAATATTAATAAACCTATAAACGTCCCAAAACGGTTATAACTTTCCCGCCTCTTATTCCAGGGGGCTGATATTTTCAGGGATGGTAGCCCAGGTCGAGACGAACACGTGGACGCCTCGGGCGTGTCGGTCCGACACCGGGGCGCGGTTCTGTGGCGGTTTGAAAATTCAGCCCGGGACTCCCGGGCTGACGAGAAATAACCCTCACTCTGCGTCCCCAAAACGGCTATAACTTTCCCGCCTCTTATTCCAGGGGGCTGATATTTTCAGGGATGGTAGCCCAGGTTGAGAGACGAACACGTGGACGCCTCGGGCGTGTCGGTCCGACACCGGGGCGCGGTTCTGTGGCGGTTTGAAAATTCAGCCCGGGACTCCCGGGCTGACCAAAAACGTCCCAAAACGGTTATAACTTTCCCGCCTCTTATTCCAGGGGGCTGAAATTTTCAGGGATGGTAGCCCAGGTCGAGACGAACACGTGGACGTCTCGGGCGTGTCGGTCCGACACCGGGGGCCGGTTCTAGAGCGGTTTGAAAATTCAGCCCGGGACTCCCGGGCTGACGAAAAAATCCTCACGCTACGTCCCAAAAAGGCGAGGTCAAACCACTTTCTCCAAGGGACCTATATGGGGAATATAGAGAGGGTGTTGGTCGATGAACAGAAACATAGACACATGTGGTATCTGCGGATTCGTCTCGACGAGGCCGTTCGAATGGTGCACACGGCATGCCTCTGCGGGGCTCCTGGTGGAAGTGATTCGAGCCAGACGGTTCCCTCACACTGCATGCCTGACGCTACTCGGCAGCCTCCCAGCGCGGGCTGGGGGCTCTCGCCGGACCTGTGGGTGGCGAGACCGAGACGCCCTGTCTCTCCCGGATGCCCAGAGACGTCTGTCCCCCGCCTGGGGTGGTGTGCTGGGGGCTTGTTCCTCACACCCCACCCCAACCCGGCGCGGAGGTCCAGGCGGAGAACACTGTTTCTCGAACCCCTCGGAAGAAGGAGCCCAGGAGAGGCTCCCGAAACGCTGAAAGCCCACGGACGGCCCGCACCCTGCCTGGGGTGCGGGCGCCCGAGTTCCGACCCCGACGACCCAGGAGACCGTGCCCCCCGCACGGGCACGGTCCTGGCTCCACTCAGGGCTACCTGGTTGATCCTGCCAGTAGCATATGCTTGTCTCAAAGATTAAGCCATGCAAGTCTAAGTACACACGGCCGGTACAGTGAAACTGCGAATGGCTCATTAAATCAGTTATGGTTCCTTTGATCGCTCTACCGTTACTTGGATAACTGTGGCAATTCTAGAGCTAATACATGCCAACGAGCGCTGACCTCCGGGGATGCGTGCATTTATCAGACCCAAAACCCATGCGGGGCTGCCCTCCGGGGCTCCCCCCGCCCGCTTTGGTGACTCTAGATAACCTATATTTTTTAGCGTAAAAAGCGCGCGTGCAGCTTCCTTATCGCCGCGCGCTGATCTACGCCTGCAGGTTTTTTGGCGAGGCAGTCGACACCTTGTCATGACGCTGTGCACAGAGCTAAATAGGATTTCCTTTCTGCTTTATGAGCTGTGGAAGTGAGATCATCCAGGTGGAACACGGTGTGAAAGAATGGAAAAACAGGCCGTGGCCATGACAGCTTGTATGTCCCACAGACGCACACATGAAGCGGATCGGAGGGGGTGTAAATGTGGCGCTGCTTTGAGGCAAGATACAGATGTGCGAGTCGTTGGGAATATGCTAATGCGAGACGTCTTGTTCCCTGCTTTCCCTATAGATTCTTGTCTGCCGGCGTATAATATATTTAAGGTGCGCTCTGCAAGTCATCCCTGAAGAAAATACCTCTTTCTATCTACTTTTTTTTTTAAATAAAGGATGGGTATGGAAATAATAATGTTCTTCATGCAGATATTCTTTAATTATAATGGAATGGAAAAAAGTGTATGGATATGGAAAAGATAGATGGATACTTGTGATATAGATAGATAGATGCTTTATTGATCCCTGTGAAATTCAGGTGTCCAGGAGCAGAAACCCATCCAACCAACAAATATATACATAATTCCAAAAGTTACTAACAATATATATAGGCTAGGCAAGGCAAGGCAAGTTTATTTATATAGCACAATTCATACACGAGGCAATTCAAACTGCTGAACAAAATAAGAACAAAAATCATAAATTATCACAGAACATTAAAAAGAAATATAAAATCCCTCAGTTGTATGCACAGCTAAACAGAACTGTCTTTAACCTGGTTTTAAACATTGTCATCGAGGAGGCCTGTCTCACATCTTCAGGAAAACTGTTCCCCCACTGAAAGATCAAGGCTATGCTCACACTCAGAGAGCAGCCGTCCTCCTGTGGACTCACCACCTGCAGAGGGTCAGTGAGGGGCTGGTGCTATGAGACTTGGGTGGCATCTCTGATTGCCACCCCCCTGACCCAGAAATGGATTAAAGGGTAGAAAATGGATGGATGGATGGATCTCCACTGTTGTTTCACAAACAGCTTTTAACTGCCTGACCCAGAAAATTACCAACCTTTCAGCCTTGAACTTGTCTTTGACAATTGAGGTTATTATTCATAATTATCGATAGAGAAGGACCATTGTGTTAATCAGTCTTGAATTCTGTTGCTCTTGTGTCAGACAATGGACACGATTATCTCACGCGCTTTTGAGCGGAGCCTTTGAAAATCACTGAGGTCGTAGCAGTGCTTGATTAGACTGATTGTACGTTTGTAGATTTTTAGAGCGGATAGAGGTAGACACGTTTATAGATGGAAATAGTTTTGACGATTTTGTATGGTTTTTCACAGCGTACTCCTAAGGTTTCAACATACTGCTAATTATATGACTGTTTTTATTTGAAGACAGAAGAAAACTTGTGAAGTTTGTCTGCACCGCTAGTTAAAGAAACAAAGTTTTATGAGAATAAGAAATTAGTTTTATGGATATATTTTTTTAAATTATTACATTTGTTTGTGCTCGAAACTTAGGTTGTGAAGTACTCTTTCACACAAACAAATACATCTATACTTAAAAGTTGAAAATACTATATATTTTTCTTGTGAGTTCTTTCTTGTAACTGTCTTAAAAATGCACTCCACACAGAGCCGCATTGATCGACTCTTTTCCCACTCTTTTGCATGCTTTTTGCAATATTCTGTACATGCCAATTTCCTCAAACTGCTGTCGGAGATGCTCATGATACCTACACAGCATATCTAAAATTCTTGTTTTGTATTTCTCTCTGTCTTTCTTCCAGGAAGAGCACTACTTCTACCCTGACCACAGCCCATCACTCCACCCCTGCATGGTTCTGCCTCCTCCAAAACTGCCCGTGGCCCTCACCCAAAGCACGGGATCCCTGCTTGCCGACTGATTTGTCACCGTGATGAACTGTGGCACTTGAAGATGAAGTCATCCCTGTCGACTCCTTCATCTGTTCTGGCAGCGCCTTTGTGAGGAATAATTTGCCGCTCATCTATTGCCAAGCAGGAGGAAACTAATGGCTGTTGCACTGCCACCGTATGGTTTGGATTTTAAAAGGGACCATTAGGCACGGTGACTGTCTTTCTCTCGACCGCTGTGGAGTATGTGCTAGTTCTGGCGCGTGTGTCTCAAGTGCGGCATGAGAGAGTGATTTTTAAACTCGGCGAGCAACAAGCGTAAAGCACGTTTTGGATTATAGCGGCAATGGCTTGGTGGAGATTCCATGCGCGGAGAGGGTTGCGGCTGCTTCCGACCAACCCGGAAGTAAACGAGATGACCGGATACGTCAATTTCCCAGGATGCTTTAACCTGAGATGTCGAATGTCTTTACTTTGGCTTTGTCTAGCGCTATTACATGCGTGCGCTCTTACCGCCAACGCCGAAAAGCTGGACGAAAATGACCCGGTAGTGACCACGGTCTACGGCAGACTCCGCGGCATCAAAAAAGAACTCAACAACGAGATTCTAGGTCCGGTGGTGCAATTTTTGGGAGTCCCTTACGCAGCACCCCCCACCGGCGAGCGCAGATTCCAGCCTCCGGAACCGCCTTTATCGTGGCCGGAAATTCGCAACGCCACGCACTTTGCCCCGGTGTGCCCGCAGAGCATCGTAGAAGGCCGACTCCCGGACGTGATGCTGCCCGTGTGGTTCACCAATAGCATGGATGTGGTGTCCAGCTACGTGCAAGATCAGAGCGAGGATTGCCTCTATCTAAACATCTACGTACCTACAGAAGATGGTGAGTACCCGCGCGAGTTCAGGGTATAGGTGAGATGTAACAGTAATAAACAGGGGGAGTGATTTCCAATTAGCGTGCCTAGCTAGTGTGCATTCTTGTCCGTCCTGTGTCTCGTCTGTCTTGTGCATGTTTCTGTGCATGTGCATGGCAACCGCAAAGAGAAAGAACTGGTTTGAATGGTTGGGAAGAGGCGAGTGTGAGCGTGTGTGTGTGTGTGTGTGTGTGTGTGTGTGTGTGTGTGTGTGTGTGTGTGTGTGCATACATTTATTATACAGTATTCACTTTCTTCATTTCACTGACCCTCTGACTCTCCTGTAGGCATCAGTACTATATACCTATTTGCATAGTGTAAAACATGTAATTATTCATTTCTATTTGAGGGCAATATGTTTTCATGAGCTCACGTCTCAAACTTAAACATTTCACAGGAAGTGTTTTTAAACTGTAAGATATAAGTGAAAATACCAAAGCTGACCTACTCTGTTACATGTATTTAAAGCTGGGTTACCAAACATTCGTACCACATAAGGCTCAAAAACAGTTTGCTTCTTTAGATCAGCATTTTCAGACAATAAAGTGAAAAAGTGAGGTCTGCCCTCACACAGCCAATCAACTATCACTCCAAAGCCTCAAATGTTTTATTCATCAGTTTTATATAGTGCTTTTTTGGACTCTCAAAGACGCTTCATCATCAATTCACTTATTGCGTGTCATACTGTTGCTTCACCAACAGCTTTTAATGGGCTGACGTGCGGTGTCCTCCACACACTCATTCTAGGCAAAGTAGGTGAAGTGTCTTGCCGTAGGACACAATGACAATTGGCACGTTACAGCCACAGCCGCCCCACTGTGGCACCCGGTGTTTCCAGAGGTCTCACACACACTCATTCACACACTTCACATGCAGGTGGCGCCCTCAAACACACAACTCTAAAATATGACATGTTTTCTAATAAGATAAAAAACAGGTTTTGATTCATTTTACAACAGTCATTATGTTTGGACAAATGCAATGTAATAATCATTTTCAAATTGAAAGAGTTAGGTACCCCAGCTTTAAGTTGTTTTTGTAGTCTGTCCCTCATGCCAGGGCTCCAAAACAAAACAAAAAACCATAATTAAATAGATCAATATATATACCTTTATTGTATCCTGAGGGAAATTCATTTCCACAGACACTGTCACATAGATGGAACTAACAAGAAGGCAATTACAACAAAACAACACACACACACAATGCAGGGATGTAGACAACATTACAGACTGATAAGAGCAGCTATGTTTGTGTAGGACACTTTTCCTCAGTCTGATTTAGAAGTATTTTAAAATACATGTATTATTGAATACATTTATTTTCCCCAAAAGTCTAATATAGTGCAATAAAAAGCTTCCATAACTGAATTTTATGCATGCACTTTAAAATAGAAACTAATAAAAAAAGGTAATAAAAGCTGGAAAAGTGGTTTCTGTATGTGCAAATGTGTTTAGTGTTCAAAGTCTGTAAAGGAGATCTCTGCAGGTGACTGCGAGTCTTTGAATTACTATTGCAACAACACATCATCAGTATAGGGTAAAACTAACCTGTCTCATGACGGTCTAAACCCAGCTCACGTTCCCTATTAGTGGGATTAGTCGGGATTTTTATCAATCTAGATAAAACATTTGAAATACTTGATTTTGAGCCCAGAGAAACATCCTCTGTGCTCCGAAGATGAAGCCTTTTTTTATGCAATAGTTTCCAGGGAGTTGTAAGTCACATATTGTCTTTAATTACGTTAAGTTAAAAAGATATAAGACCTTGTGAAGCTTATTTTCAATCGGTGAAAAGGAAGTAGAAGACATTGAAATCTATCAAAAGACTTTTAAACATCACAAGAAATAACCACAACAAACATATAATATCCCATGACAATTCAATAAAAACAAACAAAACACTGCAGGTGGAAGTGAACACAGCACCGACCGTCTCTAAATCAGTCTGGAAAATAAATACAATAAATATGTCTATCCATCAATCTCTCTATAGCTCATTCATCCACATTTGCCATGGCCTACTACCACTCATGAGAAAATAAAAGCATTGATGTAGATACGCTTGGACATGTTTACGGAAAAGAGCGGAATGAATTAAACATAGTATGATTAACCTGAATGATTCAAACCAGCTGGATTTCAACAAATAAGCAACCCACATGACGGACTCACATGGTGCTTTTTTCTGCTTTCTGATTTGATTCTCTACCTAAAAACCATATTAATAAATGTACATAAATAATGAAATACATATAATGAATGTAATAAATGCATAGTTAACGATCGGACCGGACCTAATATGATTTCGAGACACATATAAAGAATGTGGCATGTGTTTTTGTTCATATCCACTCATCTCAAATACTTAATCCCTCAAAATTGAAAAGGTGTTATCCAGACAATATATTTTAAATCCTGCGTTAAACGTGAAACATCTATTTTTACAATAAAATGCTGCAGGCTTCTGTGAAGGATTTATAGCGGCGGCACAGTTTGCCCCCCTTGTCAAACTTTAATTGTTACGTCAGTGTCACCAGGGCCGTTAAGTGCAGTCACTCACATAAGCTACACTGACAGGAGCAGTGTGACGTGAGCCACATCATTTAGTCTCACTGGCACTTTTTGAATCAAAGTTTGTGTTTGACCTGACCTTACTAAAAAGTTCATTCACAGAATCCAAATTCCAAAATTGAAATATGAGGTGAGTATTCAAATGACTTTTATCGACCCGATGAAACTGCAATCCACCAAATTCAAGAGGACAAAAAAGCCAATGCCAAAGCTTCAATACTTGTTATTGAAAATGTTTAGTGCAAAAGAAATTACTTTTAGGAGGAAGTAGATTTAAATGTATTGTTGAACGGTGTTTCCAAAGGTTTTTGAGCGGTGGCACACATGTCACACCAACAACTAAAACTGATCCAACCATGAAACTCAAGTCTTTATTAACGAAGCAAAGTCATAGAAAATCAAACAAGCACAAACAAATCTTTCTAATATTATCACATTGTTTTCCTTTCACATTAAAATGAGCCACAATTTTCCCATATTGTTCTTGGATAATTTCCAAAAGGTTTACCAAACAAAATCTCAAGGCACTTGAGTTGAATAACACAGCAGTAGGCAGAATACAAACACCTACAACAAAGGGCCGTGCATAGGTGTTAGACTCATAAGTTAACTATTTTCTGTTTCTTGAACCATGGTAGTCAAGCAACATTTTGAGAAAGAAATAAACCATGTTGTCTTATTCGCTTAAGCCAACCTTGTCCGGCTGGAAAAGTGGTCCCTGTGTTTTAAAATTTAGGACTTAGAAATCTGATCTAAACATATGAGAAAGGTCACATTCATGAGAAAACTAATGAAACCAAACTGTTTTGAGAGCCATAAACTGTAGATGAATTATTTAACCTAATATATCCTATTTTTGTTTTATGTTTGAAAGCTAGGTACCCCTACTTTAAATCCTCGGCTCTTCACTTGCTACTCTGCATTTGTATTTCCAACACTTTCCATTGCTGTACCAAAACCTTGAATCCCATTTCCTTTGCGCTATATCAGCAGTCGTCATCCAAATTAGGCTTTGTTAACCCCGCAGTATATATTGTGAACTACCTTAATATGTTTTTTTTTCTTTTTTTCTCATTTCTTCTTTCCAAACCATTCCTTAGCAAATCACCATCCATTGTAGTCTGTCACAAAAGACCGCACTACATCTAACGAGTATTACAATCCGTGACCAGCGTACGTTCGGCCCCCGTGACACCCTCGAAATGCTACCTTGATTAAGGCCGGTGCCATTACCTCTCCCCCTTATGTCTCCATGCTGCTGCCTTCTCACAATCATGGCTTTTTGCGTGTGCGAGGTTCCTTACGAGTGTGTGTGTGCGTGCGTGTGCATGCCAAGCTATAGTTCCTGTGTGCGGTTCATTCAGGGGCTCTATGTTATTCTTTAGTCTTCTATTCATTTACAGTCAAAAGAATATCCAAGGAATGTGCGAGGAAACCGGGCAAGAAAATATGTAGACAAGGAGGTATGTATGATTTGTACCTACACAATGCAACAGAAGGGAAAGTTTGTGTGTTTTATTATTTGACGGCCATTCTTGCAGTAGCAATGTGGTATTGTTTGTACGATTGTTTTTCTGTGACATACAGTACCATGCGGTCCTATCAGTAGTTGGTTCACGGTTCTGTTGTTATGCTATTGTCTTGCTTTATGTATTGGAAAGGAATATAGCAAAGGCAAGGATGGTTTCTTGTTTTTTTTCAATTATGGCATTGCATACAGGCATAAGACAAAAAAGTAAATATTCCATTTCAGATTAGAGGTTGTGCATTATTCTGAAAGCATTGTACAGAAGGTTTTTTTATGGAGTTCTTGGTTTGTGGTTTGTCTTAGAATAATGTAGAATAGCAACTATTTGGAACATTTATTCTTGTGTGAGTCCTTGTCATTGCAATCAAAGAGCTTGGTTGTTTGAATTTTTCGACTTTTCTTTTTCTTATTTTTTGTCATTAACTAATTCCATCAAGATGTATTTGTATTACACATTTCATACAAGAGATAAGCATGCTTAATACCAGGAGATACATTGCAATGAATCACAGCATACAGGTATAATATGAGAGGTAGAGACACAATAAGATTTTTATCTTATTTTTATAGAAACAAAAAGAAGTTCTTCTTTTAATGTTACTGTTTAAAAGGTTTAAAATCAATATTGTGGGTGTCACAGCCCTGGTTCTCGTTCCATGGAGTTTTGTTGGGCGTCTAAATCATAAGCCCATTTGTTATTTTTCACTGTTTAAATTATGATATCTGTGAATCCGCACATTTTTTTGAAATGTTTTATATATGTGTCTATATCTGTCAATACATATCCAGAAATGTCCGTAAATGTCCTGGATCATCACAACTGTTCCTAGACCCTGCTGCATCGGCAATAAACTACAGTGTTACCAAGATTTCCCTCGTCAAGTCACGGTTGCAGGGAATCTTTTCACTTCCTCTCAGCGTATTCGGGATTTCTCTTAAAGGGGTTAAGCTGTAAATAGATTCTTACACTGCCTTGCAAAACATCTACTTTGTACAAATCCCTCTATCCAAGGACATCTCACAGCGGAAAAGCCAAAAAAAAAGGCAGAGAGTACGTGTGTGGTACAGTATAGAGCTGTGCGAGGATCAATGTCTACAAATTATTCCAGTCGTGACTCAGGGCATCCGCGGCTCTCTGGAATGCTAAATCCACGAGACAGGTGCGTTTAACGTTACCTGCAAGTAAATCTAAGACCAATTTTGGGGAGGCAAAGAGAGAAATCTCAGCTGTCAGATGTAGTCTACCTCTCGCCAAACAGCACCTAATGCGATTCGGGGGATGGCAAGGCGAGTGGGGAGACCTCTCTGCAGATTTGTCAGACTGTGTGAGCACCCTTAAAATGTAGGCACAACTAGCACTGACATATTGGGCTACTAAAACCATGAATCAGCAGTGTAGTAACTTTTATACCGAGTGGAATTGGGAGAATTGAGTGGTGTGTATTGGAGGTATTGTGTGATCTGTCAGGTTAGGTTGTATGGTCAGAAAGATACGCCAAAGTCGATAAGAATGTGAATTTTTGATGTGAAAGTGTTGTTTTTTTGTTGTTAAAGTCAAGAAAGAAAGTGTGCATTTAGCTGGCCTTTAAAATAATAAGATAATGATACTTTTTACTTGAGCTATCTTCAAATGTAAAACAATGTCCTAATAATAGTAGAAAGGGTAAATAATGGCCTTGATACTTACCCTGCCCAAACTAATGTATAGGTAAATTTTTTCAATTCAATTCAATGTATTCTTGTATAGCCCTAAATCACGACAGCAGTAACCTCAGAGGAGTTAACAAAACCGTTTAAATCGTCAACACGGATCAGAGAATCAAAAGTTAAGACACAAAAAATACCGAACACATAAGTATTGGTCCATAGGGAGTTAATGTCCATGAAGGTGTTTGATATTAGCGTGGATGGATCTAAAAACATCTCTAGCTCTGGCTTTGATGAGGGACAATGTTGTAACATGGTTAAAGGAGAGGATAATGTTGATTTAGCATATTATATATGCAAGATCAAGGCCTTTTTTTGAAAACAACGAGAAAGTGCTCATGGTTAATGTCAGCTCTCCAGTACCACTCATCGATGTGATGTGAAATTCAGGTCAGCTCCATTTACAGTATGTGTAAAGCACCATCTTTGACTTTTTAAGATAATTGCGTTAATGGAACTCAAAAATGGACAACATACAGTGCAACTGAAGGGTTCCTTGCTTGTTTCTATGAAAATCTGTATATTTTGGTCATCAAAGCATTACCTGTACAGTGGAAACCAGACAGTTTTCACACATATAAAAGACAATTATATAGTTCCTGTATTTTCGGTCAATTATTTTTACCTACAGAATTTACCTGTACAGAATTTTTATCATGATAAAGCAACGGAAACCCTGTACAACTGAGAGCTTACACAAACTTTATCATGATAAGAATTAAATACACCTCACTGTGAAACTTGGACTGTTGGGTTATAGGGTGTTTCGGGTCTTTAATCATCAGACACCCTCGCCCAGGCGACCCAGCCAGGGGTGATCAGTCCCCAGCTTGTGTTCAAGTAGCGCATCACAGATCCCCCTTACGGATCCACAGCCACCGGGAAGCTTGGTGTTCTTGGTGGCTCTTCTTGACTGCAGTCCTCTAAAGCTAAGGATTTTGAACACTCGCTGGAGTGAGTGACCTTCGAAACCCCTACATCCGATCTCAACTGGATTGCAACGGGCTCTATCTCTGGTCCGGCACTCTTCTATGAGCTCAAAATATTCGGTTCTCTTTTGCTCATTTGCTTCGTCGATCCAGTTCTCCCAGGGAACTGTTAGCTCCAGCAGTACCACTTGCTTGGTTGACTCCGATGTTAACACCATGCTTGGGCAGAGTGCAGTGATAGCAATACTTGCCAGGAATTTAGTTGTCTTCCCAGGTGAACTTGGAAAAAAGTAGCCTAAAAGGTCACAGTGAGAAAAATATAAACAAAAATGACACATTATAACAATTTTCACTGTACTGTATTTATATTTGCATGTTTTTGTTTTGTTTGCAGTTATATCTTTGAAAACACATGTAAGAGGAAGCTCTAAACGTATAAAATCCTACGCCTTTTGAATGGGCAATACAAAATATTGCCTTTAACTTATTTCCATGGAATTACACTATATACTGTCACAGATCTCATTTTCAACACACAATTGAATCTTTTTGTGTATAATTTGGCTCAGGGAGCATCTTACGCCATTTACTTGCTAACACCAAAGCCTATTTCTAACACATTGGGTATAGATTGCCTGCAATGCTGAATTGAATTCCCACATTGCCCCTACATAGCACCACATTTACTACCACCTACAAACAGCCTTGTATCTCCCCAGACCTTACCTTGTATAAGCTGTACTTTGATTGGAGTGATTTGATTGGCTGCCAGAACCTAGGGTTGTATGGTTTTGATGGGCTGGATGGCCCATGCACAAGGGATAGAGCAGTATGCCTCATGTTAACAAGATGATCCCGGGCTTGGACCTTGGCTTTCTAATCTCCATTAAAGGAGGTAAGAGTAGTGTTGGGGTTGGCGTGCGTCACCCTATCATCCCCAGTTTCATCAAGCTAATGTCCCGGCCTCATATACTGCCCGGTATATGACAGGCCGCCCCCACAGTCAGCCCTGTAGCCCAGCAGGCGGGTGTGAAGGAGAGGATCACTGCCCTTGATGAGGCCTGCTTCTTAATACAATTACTTTACACTGCTTCATCAGGTCAGCGTATGACAAGAGTTATCAGTCAGGGCAGCTGTCAGGTTAGAATGGGCAAATACAATAACGAGTTTGACAATAAGATGACAGTGGTGGAGTGTGGTAATGATCCAGGACACTCAACATTTATGGACATTTACACTATCAACACTTAAGGATATTGGTCATCTGCCCCTTATGTACCAATTCCAATGTGTTTTCCGTTTTATTTCTAAAGTTCAACTGTTTGATTCTCTGATCTGTGTTGGCGAATTCAACCGTTTTGTAAGGTCCTCAGAGATAACTACTGTTGTTATTTAGAGCTATACAAGAATAAATTGATCTGAATTGAATAAGGGACTTGAAAGTATTTGGTTCTTTTTTACCGTGGCTGTCCATACGGCTTTTTACCCGTATGGAATCTTTGATGTGCACATAATGCAGTTGTTTTGGTCTGTTATTAAAGGGCCAGTGTAGAGCAGATATGAGCGAGTGGTGAGGTCGAGTGCTGTCACCGGCAGCACCTTTGTCTCATCGCTTCTCTTCACTGCATTGAGAAATACTTCTGGTGGTGGTTGGAGGGGCTGATGGCACAGACTGGTTGCCTTGCTTCTGTCAGTGTACCCCAGGGCAGCTGAGGCCATAGTAGTAGTGTATAACCACCGTGCGTGAAAGAAGCGTCTTTGAGTGTCCAAAAAAGCGCTATATAAAACTGATGCATTATTATCATTTTTTTAATTAATATTATTATTATTAGAATGTTCAAATGCAAGCTCTGGTGAGACCCGCCCCTTATTTGCCGCCTCTGATTTCTGATTGGACAAGATTCATTTAGATCCAGACAGACAGACACTCCCCTTCCCTTCACCAGTGGTTATGCAGAGGTAAGGGACTGCTTTAAATACATATATTTTTAAAAACATGCATGTTTTTTTTCCACAAAACATGAAATACATTAGATTTTGACATTTTAAAAGCAATCTTCTAACCAATTTGTGCTGTTGTAAAATTCCCATTTTGTTTGACAAGTGACACAAGAATAATTCTCTGCTTTGTTTGCATGGCTGGCGGTTTTCACAAAGTTTGGGCGTGTAGTCAGCAAGTTTCTCACAGCCCCAGACAATGTAATATTATGACTCTCAACAATTCGATATAGCTACACTGACTACAGCGACAATGTAACAATAGGCATTTCTATACTATATCAAATGAATGAGCACACATTATGTCACTCAAAGAAAATAAACATTCACCTTTGTTAGCAAGACAAGCAAACCATTTTTCCTGCATTGAGATACACACAAAAGAATATAGCAGCTTTATTCAGATCCATAATTAGAGAAACTAACATCTGAATGTACCAACGCTGTGCATTTCCCCCATTTTGCTGTGCAGAAAGATTACATCGACAAACAATACTTCATTTACAGAAAAGGAGGAGAGGGAAAAAGGAATCGCAGCCTCAGCGTTTCACTTGTTTGATTTGGTTTGATTCTTGCTAGCGGTGCAAAGTGCTACGTTTAATTTGTTCCCATAGAGGCCAAGATTCTGTACATCTTTGATTGGCTGGAGACACAATCCTGAGTAATTAATGGCGGCAGCAGATTAGTATTTTGTGAATGTCTCACACAGGAGTAATCGTCTGTCAAATGCAATTTAGAATGGTCTTATTTGAAACTCCGAACAGTGTGTCTTTATAGGTGCCATAGTCTTGCTGTTTCTCCATGTCTTTCCCAAAAACATCTCTACAAATTGTACACTGTGATGATGAATAGAATATATTTTAAAAGTAATAAATGTAACATAAATGTGTTTTATGTGATATAATTATGTAATATGTAACTTGTAAGTGCCATTAATAAGTTCTTTGTTATGTTTTTATTTGTTGAAAAATGGCATGGTCTTGCTATGACACCAATCGCCAATGTAACTGTTCAGGGGTTACAGTGAAATAGATATTATACAAGATATGAGGACAATATTTGCTTGAATCGAACGTTTTTCATCTTACACTGTAACACATTTCTGTAAAATTACAATGAAATTTCAACAAATGTTATTTTGAAAAACAATTCAAACATGCAAATTTAAGTATAAATTGGTTAAAAAACATCCAGTGGCGTTTTATTACCACATTTATAATGTGATTACAATAAAACGTTACAATACCATAAAATCACAATGCGATTAATAATCACATTGTGATTTTAGGGTAATATTACCGTAATTTAACATAAACTTGTATTTTTGGAATGCTGGGAATTTTTTTGCTAGCGAGCAACCATGAGTGTAAAAGGTACCTCTTATGTAAACTCCTGCTTTAGTTAAAATGATGCTTTTGCATTACGCATGTTATAGAAATAAATATTTCAACTACTTACTTGTATAAACTAAAGATGTGAAAAAATAATTGAAAAGTTGTGTTCTTTATAGTAAAACAAATTAAACTGTGTAGTTTTTTGTTCAATGAAACTAATTAGAAACAGAAACATTCATATGGTGTAATAATACAAAAGTAACATTATAAAGCTGTTATTGTTGTATGTGAATTAACAGGAACATACAGTTAAATCCTGAAATCACAAAGTCATATTGTGATTCAGTGAAACAGTCTTTAACCGTTAAAATTAGCAACAGTAATGCCATGTTGAGAAAACGGTATATTCCTGGAATTATATTTGCCAGCTATTTACCGTTTTTCTACAAGGACATTTTTTACAGTGTAATTTGAGAACATTCTGGCTGTCTTAAAACAAGATTTTCCAATGGGACAAAGCCATTTAGTCTTATTTCAATAACTGATGCTTTTTTTCTCATTCCAAGGAGCACAGTTCTTGTATCTGCAAAAAAAAACAAGATCCTTTTGCATGTCCTATTGGCAAATCTTGTTTTAAGGCATTCAAAACATGCTCAATTAAAGTAACATTGTGCAAAATTTTGTTTGTCTTATTTTTAGTCATTTTTGTTGCAATGTAGTCTTGAATTGAATAGGAAATTACAACCCTCAATATTCAGCAAAATTGTTTGGGCGGAAGTAGTCAGTTTGAAGAGTGTGTGCGTCATCTGAGCTGAAGGTTAAGATCAATCCCATTCTGGGGAAATGTCGGCGCGTTGGCGGTTTGAATCCTGCTTCCGACACACAGTATTGTTAACAGCATTGAATGAACGTTGGCAATTGTAAAACCAGCTCCTATTGGCGAAGGCTGCCGTGTGTCCTTGGGCATAACACTTAACCCACTGCGGAAGTGTGTGGGTTTGGTTTATTTATGTAAAGTTCCTTTAAATGTACAAATTGAAGGAAACAATTAGACAAACGGGAGCCACAACCAGCTCCGTATTCATTGCTGAACAGACCAATTAATCATAAAAATTTTTTTTTTTTTACTAAATTTAGGTTTGTATGTAAATACTTCTCTGTCTGTGTGTAAAAATACTATCTCAACTAATAAAAGTGAGAGGTTCAGGTTTACATGATTGATTGATTGAATGAATGAATGAATGAATGAATGAATGGATAAAAAGCCTCTGTGAGTAATAAAAAAAACACCAACCTGTGTCAGCTCCATGGCCTTCGTCAGGCTCTGTGAAGTTTCTAATGAAATAGCTGTTAATAAAAAAAAAAACATGATTATTTTTTATTCACCGTTACAGCCCTTAGAGCAACGTGTTCATTTCAATAAAACAAAACATCTCGAGTTTTGTTATTCTTACCAAAACTTTATTTTTTATTTTATTTTTGTTTCCCACCTCGTGTGTGAAAGAGCTTGTGCTGCTATAGTTTCCACAGAAACTCTGCACAGGACATTACTCCTGTTGAGAGGACTCACACGCATCATCGCTAATGACAGAAGTGTTTCGCTTCACTCTCAAACTGCGAGGAAACAGTTGTGGGCTTTCTGTAACTTGATTATCAGAATCGTGAGAGGACAGAAAAAGAGGAGTGGCTGAGAGGGGGGGATCAGGTCTGACACTGCACAGACAGAAGCTACAGACTCTGTACTCACTTGTTCAGAATTAAGCCAAATGGTGACAAAGACATATGAGCAATTCGGTTTTACGTGTCGTAAAAATGCATATATACAGTATATATTTTTGGATTCACATGTCCTGATATTTTTCGGAATCCCTAAATAGAGTGCAACCCCAACTATAGCCCTGTTTCCACCACACTACTTGGTTCTACTCTTCTTTCCTCGGCTCTACCTACCCGCTCCCATCTCTGTGTGGAGTGAGAGGACAAGTGCCCAAAAATAACAATTGTAAACCGCTTTGTGACTCTGGTCTGTGAAAGGCGGTATATAAATAAAGATTACTTACTTACTTACTTACTACCTGGTTGTGTTTCCATTACGCATTAGTATTGGAGTGCATTGCTTGAAGTCTTTTGTTGAGAAAAAAATCTTTATAGTATGTTCATTGGTGTACTGACTTTTCTTTCCTCACATTTATTAGATGTTTGTACCTACAGAAATAGTCTTGTGAATGTAAAATGAACCAATCAGGTCACAATATGCTGGCTTTCTCTCACTATGTGAGTTTTTGGGCTGCGAGCTAATGGGTTGAGAGTTGAGGCTTACATATGATTTTTTATATTATCTTAATATTATATTTTTAAAATGTTTGCTGCACTTTGAATACTTATATACATGTTACCAATAGTAAATGATAACAGTAATACAAAAAAAACATGAATATGAATGCATGCTAGAATTATGAAAAATAGATAATATACAATTATTGAGTACAATTTTATACACATTTGCTAGTATTTTCTGAGCTTTGATTGACAGTAATGGCTCGATTGATATGATCCAGGCTCACCATTGAGGTTATGATTAAGACTCTTGTCATTGCTCAGCCCCTAGAGAATCTATCCAGAACGCAGATCTACAACAACAGACAACAAACAGGATTTCAAAGACATTTAGGCGAGGCCAAAGTCAGACAGTGGGAGACACATAATTGTTGGATGAAGCTTGCGTTCGTCCTCTGTCTATTGTCCTGTGTCCCTGGACTCAGTGAAGTCTGCATGTGAGAACCACAGAGGAGTTTTGGATTTGTCTGGGACTGTGTCATCATTTAGCGGCCCCCTGTTGGGATCCGTCTCTCTGTAATGAGATCAGAGCTGCTGAAACTGTGTCTCTCCTCCTCTACTGCACAGCAAATTCAGTATTTCCCGTAAAACTGGGGAGAAAAGCCAGTGAACATTTTAATGAACAAGGAAATATGGTTTGCAATTGAAGGAGAAAATATATCTATCACTTTTCCTGGAATACAAAATAGCATGAAGCCATTCTACCGCCATTAAGAACCTGGGACTATAGTCACTGGTGAGATTGACTCCGCTGGAAGTCAGAATACATGCTGATTATGTTGTGAATGCATTCTATACTGCACCACTGAAAGGTTTGTGACATCATGTTGTGACCATACAATGTTGTAACTATACAATTATTTTATCAACCAACATGTTTTTGTATGGCACAGTTTGTGATAAGATAATATATTCCTTTATTTGTCCCGCAGTGGAAACATTTCAATGTCCTTGTTGCGCACATTACAGCAGAAAAAAGGAGAAGGAAAAGAGAGCAAAAATAAGAGGTCTATTGTTAAAGATAATAGATAATAAAATAAAAAATAAAAATAAATAAATAAGATGATCAAATAGAATAAAATAATGAGATGATGGCGTCGATGCCCGGCCGCTCCACTCTGCACTGGGCTCAGAGTGGAGCGGAGATGTCCCAGGATCAGTCTCTCCAGTGACTTCATGCAGTGGGATGTCAAAGGCACCGGCCTGAAGTGGCTGAGGTCTGAACTATGGTCCACTGCAGAGGCTAGGGGGGTGTGTACACGGCGACAGAAAAACGGTAGAGTTGGGTATTCGCAGCGTGAAGAAAAAGGTGTAAATTCTCCGCCTGCTCTGACCTCCACTTCCCCGCACGTACATTTGGACACTCGCAGTAGCGGAGAACAAACATAAATAACAATGGTGGCGGGTGCACTAATGCTAACGAGTGCTTCGAGCGTTAATTTAACTCCTTTGTTTGTCCAAACTAAACCATGTGAAGCTGTAGTTTCAGTTTCCATTTTTGCAGCTACTGTTAAATGCAGAATGATGTTGGTGCATTCTTTAACGTCTTTGCGGTGGCGTGAGTAGGATGTTGTTGAGAAAGTGATTATTCTGCTGCGGGTCACGTTCCACTGCCCACTACTGGCTAGGCGTTAGAACTACATTGTTTTCCGTTGTGGTGTAGACACTGTGCACTTCCAATGAGGAGCCTGGTCGTTTTTGCTAATTGCTTTGCAGCGTCTCCATAGCGTCTCCGTCCAAACAGGGCCTAGGACTTGCTGCTGAGCAGGGGGAGGGGTGGTTATTTATTATTTATTTATTTAGACTTTATTAAGGACTCACATGCAAGCACAGGATCCATAGCTGATCAAAAAACAGAATGAAGCTGTTCAGCTCATTACGTCCCCCGAGATGGTCTTCAGGCTCCTCCATACCCCTGCCTCTGCAGTGTCTCAGCAACGTCTCCATCTAAACGGGGCCTCACAATGGAGAAATGTACATGCCGCATTCAGGTTGTGCTAAGACAGAAATAGTACAAACAGGAAATGTGCAAACAATTTTAAAAAGTGAAAAAGATGGTCTCTTTTGTGCAAGATATATAATGTACAATTACATACAAATCGGACGCTAAATCATGAGTTTATAAAATACATAAACTAACTGTCCTTTTTCTCAATATTTGCTTCAGCCTGGAAGAGAAAGTACATAAATGATGCAAACAGAAAAGTCCACTGCCAATGAGCAAAACCCCATATGGCAGAGCAGTCACCGCAAAAGATCCACAGTTCTTGTTGACATGCTATACATATGTTATAAGTCTGCGTAAATTCTTATGAGCGTCCCTTACCATTTGCACATGTTATTTTAGTCCCTCTTTGCCTCCGCTACAAGCAAAACCCCAGCCACCAGGCTACTGCGGCTGTCACAAAGCATTACGGGTAATCAGAAAAAACGACTAATGCGGTGGAGCATGTGTGAGGTTGAAAAGAAGTTCAACCAAATGGGATTCAATTCATTCTCTTCAGTGATAAGAGTGACATTATAATGAATCAAGCATAAATCAGAAAGCAATAAGTTGTTTGTACAAAAACGTACGGACAGGGGTTATGTTAATATGAAAATGTGTGGCTTTCAATAATGAATGTGAAAAGTTATGTTGTCTTTATTATAAGAAGTGTAAAGACGCTAGTACTGCTTAATTACCTGTTTCCTGATTTCAATCTCAAAACCGATATTTTTTTGTATTGCTCTTTTGTTCCTACTATTGCTACATTATACGACTTTGTCTTTTGCAGAAGTCAAGCAGTTAGTTTCCTTACACTTTTGTGTTATTAGAAGAACCTTCTAAGCCTTTTGCATGGATTGTCTATTGATTCTGTTTGAATGGGTTGTATGGGTTGCAATGGTAAAAACGTCTTGATTGGCAGGTAAATATAAAAGGGTAGAAATTAGGGGTTGCTTTTTCTGCTTCAATGCAAATTATTGGAGTTTTCCACATTTACTAAACAAATACAGATGAAACATATTGTATTAAAAATGCAGTAAAAAAGACAATAAAGACAAAGCACAGCTAAAAAAACAGTTTTATATTCTTTTTTTTCTAATTTTTTAATATGCAACATTTACACAAACAATACAATAACAATAACAACATAAAATTCAGAAAGATAACCAAAGACTGATGTTGACAAAATACAAAACAAACAAAAAATATACAACAAATAAGACAATAACAAATCAAGGAAATTAGTAGTAACTGAGGGAGGTATTCTGTGATTGTTTGTGTACGTGTGTGTGTGCGTGTGTGTGTGAAGGTAATTGAAATACAGATACAATATTATTGTCATCCACACATTATCACCATCGTTTTATATTCTTAAACAGTGTCATTAACACTTGAACTCCCAGAGCAGTCAATTTGACGGCTTTTAGTTTTGGAAGTGTAATTACTTATCTCATGAGCATTCTTGGTCTTCATAACTTTGTAACTTTTTTCTGTATCTTTATCATTTATCTGAAATTATCTTTCACTTTTGAAACGTGACGAGTTCTACCGTTAACTTATTTTCGACCAGAGAATATCAAGTAATAGTTACCATAGCAACACACTGTTTACAGTCATAAATTACCATTAGCCTTTTTTGTGCTATAACACATGTTTACCAATTATTACTTACTAAGTGAGTAAAGGTAAGAACCTTGTGCATTACTTTCTTTTAATGAATCTGGTCAAAAACTGACTGGGTTTCATATTAGTCCTTTGTTTGTTTAAATCTTCATAATATATCCAGCTCTGTACAAATAGCTCCTACTTACATAATAGTTCAAAACAAGTATTTCTAGAGTGATCCCAAAGCACTTTCAGATAAACTTCAAGATCAAATCACATCGACACGAAACCTTGGCATACCCTCGTGCTTTTGTTTCGTTTGCTGCACTACTGAGACTGAAAGGCAAAGAAGCGTCCCGTTGAGAGACTTCCGCTGCATCTATAGATGGTTCTCAAAATGTCACTTTTTATCTAAAACCCCTATGGAGAAAAACAACCAACAATGCACCCAAAATACTGAGACACATCAAAGTATCGACAGCTCTATGTGCGCTGGGGGCTGGCTTGTTTGCTGTCTAAATGTCCCGGTTTGGTTTGTGGGAAAGCTTCATACTCATTGGGGATGGATTCTTTAAAAGGGTGTTGTGTTCAAAGACTTAGAATGTGAGTTGCAAAATTCAATGTGTGTGTAGTTGTTTCCTAGTTTTTTTTTTTTTTGCACTTTTAACAGACATACTACTGTAAAATGCTCCTAGGTTTTTCCTTACCGTCCACACTGGAAAGCTAAGTATTGGTTAAATTAAAGTTGAGTTATCTACAGTTACTACAGCTTGAGTTTGCCAATCAGATATTAGTCCATCACCAATCGCTCCTGAGTGTGCATAATAGTCTCCCATTCTAACCAGTCTCTGAAGTGCATAGATTTTGAGTTCTGTTGGAGCAGATGAGATAAGATAAGATAGACTTTATTGATCTCACACAGGATAAATTTACAAGTCACATTTGGCATGGATAGAATCACTCAGATTTGTGCAAAAGACAGAAGTATGCAAAGATGTTAGAGGCTATTAATATAGTCTGTTCAGGATATATTATGTACAACCACTGTGTGTTATGAACGACAAACCAATGTCCCAATATGTTAAACCCTGTTTTGTACTGTTGTGGTAAAATAAAACAAATGACTTCAATTGAAATAATTGGATGTGGCAAAGCACACAATATAATTCTCCATCCATCCATCCGTTGCCGGGTCGCGGGGGCAGTAGTCTAAGCAGAGACGCTCAGACCTTCCCTTCCCCTGTCCACACACATTTCCTCCAGCTCGTCCGGGGGGGACCCCAAAGCGCTCCCAAGCCTGCTGAGAGACATAGTCCCTCCAATGTGTCCTGGCTCTTCCCCGGGGTCTCCTCCCGGTGGGAGGCGTCCAGGAAGCATCCGAAACAGATGCCCGAGCCACCTCAGCTCGTTCCTCTCAACGTGAAGAAGCAGCGGCTCTACTCTGAGCTCCTCCCGTGTGACTGAGCTCCTCACCCTATCTCTAAGGGAGCGCCCAGCCACTCTGCGGAGGAAGCTCATTTCAACTGCTTGTATTCGCGATCTCATTCTTTCTGTCATTATCAAAAGTTCAGGACCATAGGTGAAGGAGGGAACGAAGATTGACCGGTAAATCGAGAGCTTTTGCCTTTTGGCTCAGCTCCCTCTTTATCACAACAGTCCAATACAGCGACCGCATCACTGCGCACGCTGCACCGATCCGCCTGTCAATCTCACGCTCCATCCTTCCATCACTTGTGAACGAGACCCAGAGATACATACTTGAACTCCTCCACTTTAGGAAGGACCTCTCCACCCACCCGGAAGGCACAAGGCCCCATTTTCGAGCACCATGGCCTCAGATTTGGAGGTGCTGATTCTCATCCTTCTGTCTCCCAAATTGGTCTTTTTTGATCAGTGTCACATCAGCTCTTAGCTCATGTTTAAACATACACTGTATTGTGAGCTTCTGCTGGTGAGAAACACCGACAGGTGCATGTACTGTATATATCAACATTTTTAAATCAAAGTGATGATTAAAATGAGCAATGGCAATAAATAGAGTTATCTCTGCGCATTTACAAAGAAGCGTCAGTTTGTAAATGCGCAGAGGGTTGTCGATGGAGTTTGCAGGACTGTTACGAAGGAACCTGGGATTTGACTCTGAACACTCTTAACTGTGACGAACCCTCCACTGGAAAATTGACATAATTGCCCTATAAGTGCAGTGTGATTACAGTGATCTGAGTGGGCCTCCGTCTTGTATTATGAAAGGCTGCCTGGTGTGACTTGTTATGCATTATATTTGAGGCAGCCGTGAGACAAAGCCCTGTGGAGAGAGCGGGCAGGTAGAATCCAGGCTAATGTATCCAGTGCGTATATACAGAAGCATAAGCATTGTATTACACGGCTCCAGAGAATAGTGGGTCCGTATTCATCATTAATATTATTCTCAGTGCTCTGAGGAGAAGACCTCATGCTACTCTCACATGTAACAAAACATGCAAAGTCTTACATCGAGCGAACTTAATAATACATGGGCAACGCTGGGGTTGCCCATGTATTATTAAATTTGATGGTGGATCATTATCAGACAATTTTTTACATTTAAATGTAATTATTGTAAACATCTAAAGCAATGGACACAATAACATAAAGCCTCTTGTTTTGATCTGGTGGGTGAGAAGTTGCTTATTACTTTTGTTTAAAAATGTAAAAAAAGTGTAGTTATTTGGTCCATAGGGAGTTGGATGACGAATTATCTATAAATGTTGATGAATATCCATACATTTAATTTAATGTCCCACCTCATCATGGTCCTTAGACCCTCCTGGATCGACACAAAACAACTCTAAAAACTGAGTGGGAAAAAAGTGAGGAACCTCTGGGAGGTCTACAATGAGAGAAGGATCTGCTCCCACAAACGGACAGGCTGAAGATCCATGACTGTTTTGTGATAGTGACCTTTTTATTTCTCCTTTACACCCATGCATTTACTACTTTTGCAATCTAATAAATACAAATAAGCTCCCTGCGTTTTACAGGCCTTTACGTTTGTCATTGTGAATTGTGAAAGACCTTTTTCCGCAGAGCCTATATTAAAGACTTAGTTCTATAATGCTTGGTTAGTTAAGTTAAATTAGCAAATGATTGGATCGAATACATGACTACTGGTAATTGCTCACTCTAAATTGCCTCTATAGTCAATCAATGTGAGAGTGAATTGCAGTCTGTCTGTCTGTTGTGATCCACTCTCCAGAGATGCCCTGTCTAAATCTCAAACAGTTTGCAGTACAGGCCCAATCAATGATAACAGTTTAAAAGGCCGAGTCATTTGTCATGCTATTTCAATAATCAAATGGTGTTTAGTTTAGATGAACCAATAAAGTGTTCTGAGAGAGGGAAAAGGAGCTGACAAATATGTCTAAAAAACCAGTAGTGTAATGCATAGTAGTAGTGCATGTCTTTACTCATGGAGCGGCAGATGGCCATTACAGTGGAAATATTTGTTTTTATCTTTATGCCTGAGTCCTTCACATACAAAAAATATGTGATGATTGACGGATTCATCCGTCAATGATTCAGCCACACACACACATTATTTTTTTCTTGACATAAAGACACAATATTCCTTATTTTTGCCTCTAAAACATAATAATGAGACTATTTACTTTCAAAATGTGGAATACATGTACAAGATTGTGTAAATATAACCCTACCACAAGGGTGTAAAATGGTTATAACTGCAAAAAAGTTTGGTTTGTTTTAATTGAAAAACCAAATTCTTAGCAATTATGAAATTTGAAGACGAAATATTGTACTTATTAAAGTAAAAGTGACGTCATTTGTCATTTGGTGGTTGGGACCGTGGCGTCTTCATTGCAGGGACATTGGTCAATCTGGTTCCCTGTGGACACAATGGTTCCTATGTGTTGACGTGAATGAATCGACATCTTTGTGAAGGCTCTAGAAAAATACATTTAATTGTAGGAGAGTAAATATTGCTCAAACATTATTTATTGTTTGAAACACAAATTAGAGTGAGTGAAAGGAGAAGAGGGAATGCAATTTCTCATTTACCGTGTAGGAGAAAGTTTCTAATATTGCAGTTTCTCAAATTAGCCCGATCGTTATGAACAAGACCAGGATGTTGGCCCATTTGGAAGATTCAGAACCCTTTTCTTGCAGCTGCGACACATTTTGCGCCTCATGCATATTTCAGTCGCAGCACATTGTGAACAACCCGCGCCGTGCAAACTAACAGCTTTTCACATAGTTTCCATTTCACTCCCAGTCATTATTTATGGCGACTCGCTCCGAAAAAAGGCCATGCAAGTATGTAATGCATGCAGCCATTTTGTTCAATGATGATCGAAAGGCGAGCAGCAAAACGAACTCTCGACAATAACGCCAGCTCTCCCGTAAAGTAGAACAGGCGTGTAGTCTCAGTGCGTCATTTGCTTTTGTGTTGGTTTACATAATGGAAATGTTTGTCATGGCAACGATACGTCTCATAAACAGGTGCAAGGGTTACAGCAGAGAGGAGCGGAATTGTAAACATCTAAACACACCAATGATACATGTCCTTGACACACCAATCCCTTTTGAAAGCCCTTAAGCATGTTGAATGACTCAAACATTGATTTGAAAATTCTGGCCTTGCACAGTAAACATGAAACATCTACTTATTGAACATACATATTCAGGAATAACATACACATTCAGGAAGAAAAAAACATTTAGAATAATCCTGCACATACATTTTATCCAAGCTATTTTTGTACTGTATATTGTATACTGTAGATGTGCAAGACCAAGAGGGAGTGTGGATGTTGTTTGGTTGGAGTGAAATCCTGCAGCCACACAGCCCTTTCTAGAACTGGTTTTATACCCCGGTTAACCCTTTAATGTTCAGTCCTTGAACAAACCTATCCATCCATTTTCTTCCGCTTCATCCGTTGCCGGGTCGCGGGGGCAGCAGTCTAAGCAGAGACGCCCAGACTTCCCTATCCACACACACTTCCTCCAGCTCATCTGGGGGGACCCCAAGGCGTTCCCAGGCCCACTGAAAGTCTCTCCAGCGTGTCCTGGGTCTTCGCCGGGGTCTCCTCCAGGTGGGATGTGCCCGGTCCAGAAAGCATCCGGAGCAGATTCCTTGAAGAAACCAATGTATTTTAACCTGTTTTTTTAATTTTTTTATTATAAGCCTTTACCAAATGGTTGGAGATGGAGATGCAGTTTGATGGTAAAAGTGCCTAAAACCAAGTGAGATGCCTCAAAGAGGTAGATAGCTGTTACAAGCATGCTTAAAAGGTGAAATGGTTGAGAAAACCATCAAAAGGTTAACGTGCTATACAAAGGATCAAAGGATCCCTGATACTGAATATCTATTTTGAGACGATGATGCAGAGATTTGTACAGTATATGCTCCAAATAATTTCTAAATTCAAACCATGTTGCATGCTAAAACAGGGTTAGCGAACTTTGATAACACAAACTTGTAACTATGAAATAAAATCCATACAACTAAATGAATGCACTTCTGGCCTCTGTCACATCTTTAGATCAGCTCGTTCAGACAGAAAAGTGAAAAAAGAGAGGACCACTCAGCTCCCAGACAAAAGTGACAAATAGTGACTCACAGGGCATTTAAAAGAAAGCTAAATGTGAAATGTTTTCAAACAAGATAAAGACTGCATGTTATACATTTTATTGTATTATTAATGTATTGTGTGTTATACAATACATTTTACCTTTACAACATTCTTTCTCTTGGAAGAAACAAAAAGTATTATCTATGCGGAGGGGGGTTGGGAGTTAGGTACCCCATAAACCATATTACATTGGTTACACACACACATAATTTCGGGTTGTAATTTCCACTCTTCTCAGTGGGTGGCAATGTTTTGTTGTTCTGTCCATCTCTGCGGCTTCCTTTTCAGAACTCGTCTTGGTGAACTGCGCTGCTTACTCACACACATTTAAAAATGATGAGACCATTCAGTAAAGCTTGATATAGAAAATCATGTGCATACACAGCCAAAGGCAAGTCTGATGCAGTTTGCTATGGTCCGGGCAGAAGGTTCATTCTAATTCATATTCCTCCCCCGTTAGTATTTTAACATGTTTTCACTTTTGTGGAGGCATTTCCTTCATTAAAGAGGGAAATTAGACCTTTCCAAAACATGTTCATGTCATCACGCCCATTCCCTGCAACTGCCAGTCTTCAGCCTGTCATTTCCCCCTCAAAAATTAGCTAAACGCTTCTCTCTCCAGATAATTATTATTTACCATTTCCCAAATGCTAATGATTCTCTTCTCACTTTACGGAGCAAAAGCAGAATTTTGCATCACCCCTCAAGAGCGCTGAATTTAGAAAACATAGTGCTAGTATACTCCCTTCTGAAAAACAATTATATAGTCACTTTTACGCTATACTGTATCTAAGAAAACCAATTAGAGCTGTAACAAGTTAATACAGTAATCGTATTTTGATTCTTGTGTAGACTTAAGCATGCTGAGGTTTAATGAGATGATTCTATAATGACTGCAGAATGAAATAAAATGAGTTTAAATATTTGATCTAACACGTCATCTCTATGAAGATGTTCTTCGAGTCACTTGAGCTTTATTTTGATTACATTAATAAAAGATCCAATATCCACTGGCCCTTAAGATCTAAACATCTGATTGTTCCAACAAATGTAACATTTTCTAAACTAATTAATTATCACAATAATTAATTAGTTAAACCATTTCCCTCTTTTTTAATAATTTAATGGAATAAAACACACTTTGTCCACGAAAGGAAATTTGTTTAAACTAACTAAAATGACCACATATTGTCAGATAAAAAAACATTTAAAAAAGATAAAATATGGATGAAAAAAGTCAAATACAATTATGCACCTAAGCAATCAAAACGGCTTATTGCACCTTTGAAAGCAACTGGAGGCACTTCAAATATGAAAAGAAAATGTCACAATGATTGGAAAGTGAAAAATAAAACAACATTACACTTTTTGAATCAACTGAATTGTAAAATCAACTGAGCTCTTGTGATTAAGGGTTCTACAAAAATACACAGAATGGAAATGATGGGTTGGCAATTTATTAAAGTTATTGTCTGTTATATTGATATGTAAAAATATGTATTGTGCAGGTTCAAAATGAAAAAAAAAAAAAAAACATAAACAACACAACAATCAATACATTTTAACCCTTGATATTGCCAATCTCAAGAGCTAAGAGCTAATTGAGAAGACGTTGCTTCCCTCTTTGCTCTCAACCGCCGGGTTCTTTCAAGGCGGCCACAAACATGAGCTTTTATATACAATGATGCAAGGCGGCACTTCTTGCATAATTGCCATCCGTGCACAGTTGGTGGTGGGATGAATTTGCTCCAGTTTATGAATCGTACAGATAATTGTTGCATCTTGTGTGCTGGTTGTATGTGACTTGCATAAGATAAGATCCGGCTTTCCTCTGATGTTGTGTCTGTTGGTGGGTAGGAAACCTGCTGTTAAAGCCGTGCCCAGTTACTTTAATTACGCTGTGATGTTAAATTGGGTATGGAGGACCAAAGCAGGCGGCATGGTGAAATACTGGCCTCCTGCCCAGTTTCAGTGGATGCAGGGGTCCCAGTTAGTCTATAGATGAAGAGAGGCTTTCCTATTGCACTGCAAAAAGTGAAACAAAATAAGTCAAAAATGGCTCAAATTTGGCAAAATGTATCTCAATTTGGAATGAGAAAATAAAGCAACAGTTCTTGAAATAAGATGGCTTTGTTTAAACACAGAAAGTAAGTACGTCAGAAAGTACTCAAATTCAGATAAGAAACCACCAATTCAAGTAATTATTACCTATATATTTTTTTTTTGCGTTATCACGTTCAGTATATTACATACGTTTGCCTCTTCTTCTCAGCGAAAAGGTCCTAGGTTTGATTCAACCTTCAGACGAGGGCTTTCTGTGTGGAGTTTTTATCTTCTCCCCAAGTCTGCATAGGTTTCCTCCAGGTGTTTCTGATTTTCCCTACTGCTAAAAATATATGTAAAAGGTATGAATGTACAGTAGTGAGGCAACGAACAGATGGTGATGGTCGGAGGATTTGATGCGTCTCGCTTCTGTCATCACCGTGTGTGGAGCCAATGGAAATTACCGGTACACCATTTACTTTGAATGTGTTGTGTATGACCTTGGTCTATACATGCGATAAGTATAACAACATTTTTGGTCATTGGTGATCAACAATATTAAAATTAGAGCAAGGACAAAATTGGTTTAGGCTACACACCTAATTTTTTTTTTTTAAATCAAACCCTTTTACACAATTACTGGGTTAGTGTTAGAGGTGTAGCAAGTGTGAAATATATTAAAACTCAATTTAATAGATAAGTGAAAAAGATCATTCCTACATTAAACTATACTGTATCTGGATTTTCAAAAAACTAGTTAAATCTTTAAAATACATAAATCTTTAAAATATGTTTTATATAAATAAAATATTTCTGGCACATATCTGTTGTTGCAAATTAAATATTCAATTTAAAAACGTGTACACCAAAAGACAAAAACAATAAGGATGATACAAAAATAAACAGCACAGTTTGGAAAAAGGTCGAAGCAGGCGCTTATTTGGGTCGAACTCATTATTTTTGTCCATATGCCGCTCCATCTAGTTCTGAACCTCATTGCTAATTGTCTGTATAGTTTTCCATAATTTCTGGACTATATCACACAGCAGTATACAAGCTTCACCACCTACATTTTAAAATAAACTTAATTTTCTCCAGATATAGACCACACTGGAATAAAAACCGCAGTGTTGTAAATATTATAACTAAGTGTTTTCACTGGTTACAACATTACATATAACTGTCAGCTTCTGGGCTGATACTCATTCACCAATCTATTTTGACGATAACAAGTGTCCTATTGCTACTAAAACGAAACATGGAGTAAAAATAATATGTCCATAAACTCTGCTCTGACAACTCTACAACAGTAATGAAAAAAAAAAAAACATAGTAGCTGCATTGCAATATAAGCCGCAGGGTTCAAAAAGACAATATAAAAAAGTAGCTGCTTCTGCTATGGAAATTACAGTTTTATATGTTGGCGTATTTAAGTAATCACGGCTTTGTCTCTAGTCAAAGGGTGTGGTCATCTCGGTTGTTTGTTGGTTTTGTTGTTTGTGTTCTGAGTGGACAAGGTGAAGAGCAGCAGATGGACTTGGGCGGACACCGGGACAGAGCAGACGGCGCAGAGAGGCCAGACAGGACAGAATAGTAATGTGCATTGTTGGATTATGTGTAACCAAACTGGTCTCAATCTTATCCACGGTCAACTTTGACTAAACATGTGATCACACACTTTTTTTTTTACCATTATATTCAACAATAAAGAATTATAATAAGCAACAAAGAAATAGAGAAGCGCAAATCAAAGCACCTTGATGCACCAATCACTTCTGAAAGCAATTTGTGAACTTAATTCCAACAGTGTAACCTTGCAGTAAACTAGACCTTCAGACCTGCAAATCATTTACAATAATCTCTTACATACATTTACTCAATTCAATTAAATGTAAACCTGTACAGCCCACATCACAGCAGTAGTTTTCTCGAAGGAGCTAATGAAACCGTTGAATTCGCCCACACAGATCAGAGAATCAAAGAGATCAAGCACAAGAAATTAATTGATAAAAAAACACATAGAAATATTGGTCCATAAGGGGCAGATGAAAAATGTCCACAAATGTTGATAATTGTCCATTTATAGTCAAGCTATTTTATTTTCTGTAAAGTGTGGTTCAAAATGTTCTCAAATCAAAGGATTCCGGATACCTGAATACTGTATCTCTTTTGAGTCAGTGATGCAGGGATGTTTTCTGTGTATGCTAATAAGTTCTGTCTGCAGTCTAAACACGCTGCATGTCAAAATAGGGGTATCGGACTTTGAAACCACAATATTATAACCATGGAATATAATCCACTAGTTTTCAAATGTATGCACTTTTGGCCTCTGTCATATCTTTAGATCAGCTATTTCAGACAGAAAAGTGAAAAAAGAGAGAACCACTCTCACTCAGCACTCAGACGAAAGTGACTCACAGGGCTCTTTTTGTTAGAACTGTATATTGTTCAGATAGACATGCACATGTATGTTTACCTCCTGTACTGGAGAACAACTGAAATGTTATTTTTGCCAATTGATTAAATATCACCATCAAACTCCTATAAAAGTGTCATAATTAAAACATGTCCCTCTAATTTCCAGTAAAACCTAATATTCTGTGATCAGTTCTACCTCCGAAATCAGAATACAGAATGGCTCTAAACCAGACACTGTAAATATTAACAACGTTAGTCACATCTATCTGCTGTTGAAACTAATGTGCCATCAGTTTTGCCTTCTATGGGGCTTTTTAAAAATCGCCACGGGGCATGACAATGTGAAAAAGACATTTGTACACATGCGGCAGCCGGCACAAGCCCCATTCATTTAACAAGTGCATTGTAAAGTCCACAGCAGAGAAACTAGACTGGCCCAAAAAATATATACTCCCCTCATCATTGACACACATCTGGAATGTAGCTTTGGGCCAAGAGCCGACTTTTGAACGATCCTGTAAAGCTGTTTTTCGAGAGGAAAGAAGACAACGTACACAAGCATTTGGTAATTCTCTTTCCGGGTACACCCCCACCGGCCTGGAGTGAGATTGTAAGCATGTCAGCGCACATGCTCATGGACCTTTTGGAGCTGGGACCCGCCTCCACTGCCCAAAAGGCTTGTCTACATGTATTTCACCTTTTGGATTTCTTTCTTCTGGAAATCTCATTATTTGTGACATATGCCTTTTAATGCTATTGTGCCTTTTAGGCAAAGTTAATTCGGACTATTATATTCTTGTTGCAAGCTCTCAGTGGCATGAATCAATGCAAATATTTTTTCTTAATAGCAATTTGTTAACATTTCTGAAATTATACTAAACTCAAAATTTTGTAAACATTTGTTTTTACAGTCCACTTTTTTTTGAACCCAAACCCGCCACTTTCTTTTTTGTTAATATTATCATAAAATTTGAGCACAAGAACCTTCAGAATAATCTATAATCTGTAATTTCTAGTATTTCAAAAATTACGACTCAATAAAACATATGACTGTGAATCTGAAAGATGTAGACTGCTCTTCCTATCACAGATAAAATGTGTTTAGTCTCAAATCGCCGGTCCGTATCTTGTCTGAAATATTTATGCGCCGCACTAACCAATCCAGAGGAGCGCAGTGCGACAATGAGAAGTAATGAGGTGTAATTTACAGACGCGCTCAGACATAAATCACAGAGAGGTCGCGTCACGGCAACGGTGCCATTGGCTCCGACCAGGGATGTATACACACTCACACACACACACGTATACACACACATACAGACACACCTATACACACACACAAACAAACATGTATGCACACACATATGTATACACACACATCCACAGACAGGCACATGCACACACACATGTATACACCCACACAATCACACACATATGCATTCACACACGTACATACACATACAGTACACACACACACAGACACTCACACTTACACAAATACGTTTACACAAAAACACAATAATACTCACACACATTTGTATGCACATACACAAGCATATATACACACCCATACACACAAACACACTTATGAACACACACATATACACGCACACACTCACATATAAACACAAACACCCACACCTTCGCACATTTCACACGCATATAAATATATACACACACACACACACACACACACACACACACACATATCTAGACAACAAGACATACTTGTTTTCTTCATTCAACTTATAATGTAAACGCAAACTTTTGTGGTGGTTGTGGATGAGGTTTTTTGATTTTCTCTGTTCCTAGAACACTCTGGAACCTCTCTGTTTTTTCTCAAGTAGCTTTAAAATATTGTGTGCTGAACAAAAATATATAATTGTATTGCTAACTTGACCTGCAATATGAGCAAAGCAGCTCTCACAAGAAGAATACAAAACAAAGATAGAGCCCTGAATCAAATATTTAAGAACAATTTCTACATCATGTACTAAAATATATCTGTATGTATCTACCTAGCTCCTTCAAATAAAGTGAACACAGTGCGTTGGCCTGGCAACAAGAATTCAGTTGTTTAATCAACATTTACAACATTTACACATATTTTGTGCGTTAATAACGTTTTTTTTTGGCGGTATCTTTGTAAAACGTGGTTGTTGCTCTTTCGTTGCATCACTGCCGAACATAAGACTTGGAAATAAATACCAAACTTTTCTGCATAAACACAGACAGGATTTGCGCTTTGGAAACTGTCTATTTTTGCAGTTTTTCCCTTGATTAGGCTTGCAATCGTGTGCATGGCTATTACACAGAGGCGGCGTGAAGCGAAAGCCCGTAAGTGAGCTTTGATGCAAATTTTGAAGCTAATTAGGCCTGTATTCATCACAGGTTGACGCCGCGCACATGTGTAACCTACATTTGAGGAGCCCACTGCACTGGGC
This sequence comes from Knipowitschia caucasica, assembly GCA_964034765.1. NCBI lineage: Eukaryota > Metazoa > Chordata > Actinopteri > Gobiiformes > Gobiidae > Knipowitschia > Knipowitschia caucasica. The sequence continues at coordinate 34,228,714 of OZ035824.1, read as the reverse complement.
TCTAGAGATATCTGCTTTGGGAAACGGAACAATCTTGACGGACGCGTGGCTTTTAGTCTTTCACCCAAAATACAAACGAGAATACTATCTCAGATTCAGATTAACTTCATTTGACAATTGGGGATTTTGAAAATATTTTTGAACTAGTTTAAATTGTTCTTGCATGACAAAACACTATATTTTAAGATGAATTGGTCAGATAACACAACATTTAATTTGGGGTATTAACATCCATCCATCCATCCATTTTCTTCCGCTTTATCCATTGCCGGGTCGCGGGGGCAGCAGTCTAAGCAGAGACGCCCAGACTTCCCTATCCACACACACTTCCTCCAGCTCGTCCGGGGGGACCCCAAGGCGTTCCCAGGCCAGCTGAGAGACATAGTCCCTCCAGCTTGTCCTAGGTATTAACATTTTATGCTTAAAAACCATAAGTTCACAAAATCTGTTGCTTGTAAATTCGAGAACATTCACTTTTTCTAATATATTTTTTGAATGCTCTCCACACAGTCTACTTTAATTTCAGACAGTGAGAAAATGTCTTTATGTAAACATTTATTTTTACACAGTGTATGTAAACTACACATTAAAGGGACATTAAAGGGACCTTAAAGGGACATTTAAGGACATGTATGGACATTGGTGATCCCTCTCCCTATGGACCAATGGCTGCACTTCCTACATTTGAACGGTTTTATTCTCTCATCTGTTGTTAAGAAATCTACAACTTTGTAATGTCCTCCAAGGTGACTGCTGTTTTTATTTAGGACTATAGAAAAACACATTGAATTGAATAAACGGTTTCCACTGATAGTAAAATTAAAAGAGAGACTGGGAGATCGGCTCAGCAGCAGCAGCAGCAGCAGGATCAGTAGCATCAGCAGCAGCAGCAGCAGCGGCGTGGACACAGGAGCTTGTCAATAGCTCATCAGTTCTTTCATTAGACGGATCGGCAGATGGTCTGTTTGTGTCGGCTCTTTCCGCCAGCGAGCGCCTTGTGCTTCATTCAAGGCCCATTTCACCAATAATGTACTTTACACAAGTGTTTTAGTCAAACTTCACCGAGCGAAGCCATGCAAGGTCGACCACAGCTACAAGATTTATGTCTGCAAATGTCAGGCAAATGTTGGGCTTACGCTGCAATTGTGGAACAACACTCAAAAATGTAATACTGTACTTAGTTACACTTAAAATGACTGCAATTTATTCATTCATTCATTTTCTGCCCCTTTATTAGTCCATTTCTGGGTCAGGGGGTGACAATCAGAGCTGCCACCCAATGCTGATAGCAAAAGTCCCTCCGCAATTCAGATATTTTACTGATTTATTCTTGTAGGGGACTCCAGCCTGTGCCTCGGGAGCTACCAATCCTCACCACCCTCTTTCAAGTAGCTCCCCAAAGCATTCGGAAATTTCACAAATGAATAATTCCCTTTTGAGTCATTAGGTGAAAACTCATGAATGTATGTTAAACAATATTTTAAAACCATTTCTGACTAATATTCAAATGTAAAACTGTAATTTGCCTCCTGTGCCAAAAGACCACGTCCACATCAGCTCCCCCACAAAGGGCTCTCACGTTTTTCTTGTTTTGTACTTTTTTGTTAACTTGTGAGAATAACTTTGGTGCTGAGAGAGAAAAGTCAGTCCTAGGGCAGCTGCCAATCACCACAGAGCAGAGGAGCACTGCAGGGACTGTCCGTGGTCCTGATGCTGCTCTGAGACCTCTTCTATCCATCAGTCTGAGTTTACTGCATCAGGATGTGATTGTGGCCATACCTGCATGTGCAAGTCAGATCTCTGATGCTAAGTGGGGCAAGACCTGGTTGGTACTGTGATGGGAGACCTCTGTGTCCCCAGAGTTCCCAAGGAGCCGTACTGCTGTTTTTTCGTGCATGCTATTACCATCTATCTATCTCTCTAACTATCTATCTATCTATCTATCTACCCTTTGTTAATGCACCCTAGAATGAGTCTGGTAAGAGGGGCAGATGGCAGATACTAGTGGCCTTGCTCCTGTTAGTGTGCCCCAGGGCAGCTGTGGTGTCCTTTGTAACCTGCACAGGTTTCCTCCAGTTACCAATAAAAACTTGTGCAATAGTTAAGTGTGGATGAGTGTGTGTTTGACTTTGAGACTCTAAATGCAAATTATCCCAAAGAGAGGTGTGACTGTCCTGGAGCAAACACTAAATAAATTATTATAGAATGACAGCAAGATTCAGATTAATTTTATTTACCATTTGCAATAAAACCACATTGGAATACAATTGCTCATATTATGCAAGTGTGCACTCCATAAGTACATAAATAAAACAGGTAAAAAGAACATTAATAAAACAAGTGGAGGAAACAATTGTCACTGTGAAATCAATCAACAAAAACAGTTTCAACACAAGTGCAAGATCATTAAAGAGCTTTGTTTAAGTGGAAAAATAAAAATCCCACCAGACATATCCCTCATCTTTACACTATTATTTTAAGCCTCTCCGTTGTCCTCTTCCCTGGATCATTCCCGTCCTCGTGGGCTCAAACTGATGTATTCTGTCTCAAACTCGCAGTGTGGTTCTTTCATCTTCACAAAGCTGACACTCTCCTCCGGCCCAAGGTTTCTCTCCCTAAGCCCAAATTTGTTGACGCCGCTGGGGAGACTCAGTGGAAGGACAAAACACTGCCGCTGTCATTGAAAACAAATAGAGAGAGAAAACATTGGGAACAAGGGGAAGTTTGGTAGTGTTTCTCAAATTAACCACCACACACTGTAAAGCTCTAGCCTAAGATAAGATAAGAGATGCTTTATTTGTGGGGAATGGGGAAATGTCAATGTTGCAGCGCACATACAGGACAGTAGTAAGAGCACACAGGGAGCATTCAAAATATACAATATAAGTAGCTATGTTTCTTTGTTAGCTATAAATGCTTTAAAAAAAAAAAGTATAAAAATACATATATATATATATTAGTTATATACTGTACATATAGGGAAGGATAATAAGTAGATAAAGTGACTAGGCCTTTTCGTCTATAAAAACCCTAAAATAAAATGTTTTTGAATAATTTTTTTCACAATCAAAATCATTTTTATTGCCATGTAAGTAACAGGAAGTCACAGACTTGAAAATAGCTTTGGCTCTCGTCGCAATAGTCAAGGAAGAGAGGTAGAGAATAGAGAAAGGCATAGTAAAAAAAAAAAAAAAACTATGTATTGACAATGGTATATTATGCATGTATGGTCTCCATGATTCGCCGAAGTTATTAAATAGACCACACTTTTATTGCTAAAGGAGTAGCTCTCTTCCATTCCAATCAAAAAAGGTTGGCAACCCAAACTCATTAACTACCATTGACTGGTGATTTCTGTCAAACTTAAACACTCTATTTGACTGGGGATTACAGGACAACAAAAATATCAAGAAACAAACTTATTTTTGCTCATGAAAGTAGACAATACAGTTTTGCAGAATCTTGTTTCATAATTCACATAGTCTTAGCGCATAATATTCTGTGGGTCTTGAGAATCAGTAAAATAATCAAAAACGGCTGGCAGTCAAAAAGTTAATAAGGGTAACTGTTACATGTTATTAGCGCTTATACAATGTTATTTGTGATGTTGTTGGGCACACACGGGACACAAAAAAAAGCAAGATAAATCGCACACAAAAGAACCCGCAAAACAGCATGGGCACGAAAGGTGAACCATGTTAATAGCGACTATGTACTAAAAAGATACAGATGCATGTTGTGGGGGCATATGGTACTGATGAAGTATAGCCGCTGAAAACGTACATTTTCCAAGTATTATAAAGTCTGGAAAATTGTTATGCGCGTGTATACACTCCTGATGAAGCTCTAACCCTGTTGCTACTTGAGGGTGAAAAGGTGCACAGAGATGATAGTTGTGTGCCGCCCACATGGAAACCTTATAATTTGTCCTCCCTACAGCGCGTTCTGTGCTTGGGGAGGAAGAAGTGGTGTGATGCGCGAGGTGAACAACTCTACCTCGGATCGGCAGAACGATGGCTCCCCCAGGGGCCTCACTATCCGAGAGAGTTGCTCTTTTAAAAGGCTTGGATATACCTACACAATGCATTTACATAAAACTATGGAGTCTATGGATTGTTTATGCGCTCGTATCGCTCTTGATTTGGCCCTCTTTCTGCGGTTTGTAGGTTGAAAAGCATGGCGATAAAAATATGATATTGATTCAAGTTGTGGGTTTGTGTAAATGTTTTAGTTGGATTAACATGGTTCCTTTTATATTCTTATTCCTTCTTTCGAGCTGAAATAGTTACATTTATTTTATGTATGTCAAACCTGCACAATACATATTTTTACAATTATCATTATAACAGACAAATAACATGTATATTACACATACATACATACATACAATTGCATATACGTGCATAATGTGTTTTTCGTTATATATTTATTGACATTTGGGGAGGTTGTTACGGGGAACTATTGCACATGATTTTTGGGGTAGGGGAAACCGGAGCACTTGGAGGAAACCTACGCAGACCCCATTGCAAAAAGCCTGGAGATTATATGGAACCTTCTTGTTTGAAGGACAAGCGCTAACCACTGTGCCATTATATACTTATAGTAGTGCAATGCAAAATTATTTGGATTTTTAATTATACATAACTTTATTCACTAATAATGAGCTCAAAATGGACTGGGAAGAAGAAAAAGTGGCTTTAAGCTCTATGGAGTAACAAGACCAGGCCTGGATAAACTTCAGTCTGCCCCAGGGCACCTGTGGCTTCAGTTGTTTACCCATAGCTTGTACAGAATGAATAGATCATTCCACATGAAGCATCTATACATTTTTAGAACATTTCGATTATTACTATCATTTTCAGAAACCTCTGGCAAGCTGTTAGTAATGGTCACTGGCGACATGTGCAGAGTGGAATAGATTTGCATTTATTTTGGCAATAATGAACATTCAAACTAATTTAGCTCGTCATTGTATTTAATTCTCATTCACAAAGCTAACCCACTGAGCTAACAAACGTCCATATGGCTTGAAGTGAAGTATTCCCATCAGTAGTTAAGTGTCAGATGGAGCAAGTAGGGAGTAATAGGCACAATGGAAGAATGAGTCTGTTTTCATTAAATAGAGACTCTTTAAAACTGTAGGAATGAAAATGTGCTTTTTGTGGTGTCGTTATTGGAATTGTATGAAAGCATACAGGCCAAAAGAAGCATGTTTACCACTGACATGAACTGGTCTCCTTGAATCTATGGTTCTGGTTCAGTGAACTTGAATTTGGAAGCACACAAACAAAAAAAAACATAAAGGAGATTGGAATTTAATCCTTTGAGGACCGGTTTTATACCCCTGCAAAAAAAGTCTCTCAGTCAGGTTCCAGAAATAAATAAATATCTATTTCCCCTGAACATACAGTTGTGCTTAAATGTTTTCACATCCATGCATAAATGTTGTGTTGGTTTTTGTGTTATCATCCATAATCTCCAAAGTATGGTCACCTATTAATTTGGGGAAGCTTTTACATCATTTTCTTGCGGCTGTTTCAAACCTGTCACTGAGTTGTCTTGGCCATTATATATAGATATTTTTTTACGCACATTTTAAATTGCATTTTGTCTGTTTTTACCTGTTTTAACTGTGAAGCGCTGTGTGGCCTTGGTCTGAGAAATGCGCTGCATGAGTAAAGCTTACTAACTTACACAACAGAAAGAAATCTGTAAAAGCACAACTGTACATTGTTATGGCAGGTTTTGTGCAACGATCAGAGGCAAACAATGTCTTTGATTGTTAGTAAGTAATGTAAGACATTTATAATAATTGTATAAAGTAGGAATTCAAGCTGCATAGAAGTCCTGTAGAGCTGTCTCACAGGTGCCAGTGTATCAAAAATACTAAAACCCTCTGTGTTTTCAGTTCATCATCTTTATTTTTGATGTTTTTAATCTAGTTAATAGTAATTTTACACTACAGTCGCTAAAGCATTTACATACAGGCATGCAAACAGTATTTAACGTATGTCTCACCATGTGTCAATGTATTTACAATTTACAAATTCATCAGCTTAAAATAAATACAAATACAAAAGTGCCAATGAGTTAATTACACAAAAATAAAACGCACCAAACCGAGTCCACGTCTGAAAAAAAACTGTGGACCACTTTGAGTGGTAGGCAAAAATTCACTGGTCTGTTAGACTTGGTTGGACAAAAAATAACAATATTGTGTTGCTAAAGCTTATTCATCTGTATTCAGTCATTACTAAATGGTATTCTAAAACCCATGTGAAACAACCTGTTCTGAGGTGAAAAATGTATATAAGATTAAAACATGATTACAAAGTCTCTATTAAATAGACTGAAAAAATCATTTAATTCTTGGAGGATGGATTGGTTCTGTATCTTTTCTCACCTTCTCACTTGCACATTTTCCATGCAGTTGCATATGGAAAGTGTGATCTGATTTGTATTCATGTCTTTATTGTGGGAAGCTCTCGGCTCTCCCAGCGGCGTGTGATGTGCGTGCTCACGTGGTCCTATAGGAGACTATGGATGCAGCTCGGGGATTGGGAAACACAATGTCGTTTACAGCTCACTTCAACGCCATGTGTCTTTTGTAGATTGTTCAAGGCTTTCAGCTCAAATGCAGCGTTCAATAAGTCCACACATGGAGGAGTGGACTTCAAACAGGGGCATCTAACTTGCAAACCACGCAAAATTATCAAATCCATTCTATTTCAGGCTCTGAAATACGCTTCACACTTCATTATTCGTTCACATGGTGGTGATAATACTGTAGCCACAACTGCCCTGGGACACACTGACCAAAGCAATCAATACGTACAATCTGCCCCTTCGACCGCCACCAATCATTCACGCACACACCAGACTCTTTCTAGGCAATGTGGGTGAAGTGTCTTACCTAAGGACACAATTTGGCACTTTACAGCCGTAGCCGACCCCACTGTCTCCCATCGCAGCCCTAACCAGGCCCTGCCCTGCTTAACTTCAGAGATCTGACAGGAACTGGCTTTCACATGCAGCTGTAATAATACAGTACTTTCTGTTCTCATTTGAGCAATGAGACCTAATGCATGTGGTGATATCTTCAGATTTTTTTCAGATATTTTCTCCCTTTTAAATAAGTATGGCACTTTTTACGTAGTAGTTGGGGGATGAAGCGAAAAACCACATCATATGAAATAACATCCATTATTTGTATTCATCGTGAGTACTGCTTCTGCATTTCATCTTCTAAAAAATCCAATTGTAATAGTAGCTTGCCACTCTGTATGGGACAACCACTCCAGAGTAGCTTTTAAGAGGCGTTGACACATTGCAATAATACACCAGTATTATTATCATTTTTATCATTATTATAGTGATTCAGTGCTGCATGAATAAAAACACATCACATTCGGGCTTCTAAAGTTACCGCCGCATCAACAGCACTTTTTGATGTTTGTTTATTTTAAATACGTTCAAGTCTGATGAATCAAACTGGATTTAAACTCCCACAAAGCCCTCGAGGGTTCGATTCCAACTTCAGAGAGGGCCTTTCTGATTTTTTCTGAGTTTGCATGCTCTCCCCATGGCTGCTTGAGTTTCCTCCAGGTGCTCTGGTTTCCCCTACCACTACAGGCGTAGGGGAAATACCTGTACATTAGCCCCCTTCTCAATAAGGCCAAGACTCTCCCCAAAAACTGATTCTAAAATCTCAGTGAGACTTGGTTAAATTAAGATCCATCCATGCATTACCATAAGACACCGCTGTTATTATCATTATTAAGATAAGATAAGCTAAGAGATCAATTATCTGTCCCACAGTGAGAACATTTCAATGTTGCACCGCACATACAGCACAGTAGCAAGAGCACACAGGGAGAAAAACAATCCAATCCACGTTATTGATAGCAAGTGCTGCACAGAGATAAAATCAACACATCTAAATATGCACGTTTGCCAGCCTTATGTTTAAAAAAAATAGAAGTAAAACACACAACATGTACAAAATAAGTAGCTGCTATGCTTCTTAGTTAGCTGGAAATGCTTCAATATCAATCTTTCAAAAATATAAACATATCTATATACAGAGTGCAAAGTTACTGTATATACATACAGTGCAGGGTAAAGAGTAAAGTAGTGATTCAGCGCAGCATGAAAAAAAAAAAAAGACATCACATTCAGGCTTCTAAAGTTACTGGCGCATCAACAGCACTTATTGATGTTTGTTTATTTCAAGCACATCCAAAACTGATGAATCAAACTGCGCTGTAGAAGACATGAAGAGGACTACTGTAGGCCGTAGGTGCGCCGAGAGGGCCAAGAGAACATGTCTTCACCAGGCGCATGTTTCCGGCTCTGACAGCTGCGCGGACACTCAGAGATGTTAGATAAAAGCGGTGCTGGATGTTTTGACATGAGCGGGTGAGAAGTGTCTCTTCACAGCGGTACCAGACATGTTGAGATGCCACGTGGGACCCTGCTAAAAATCCTGTATTCTGCTTTAGTCTTTGCCAAAATACTGCAAATATATAGGCCATGTCCAGCAGACTGAGAGATCTCCATCCACTGTTCACGCTCAAAGATTGGAGTTTGTGTGTGTTTGGAGATGATCTATAAGCAAAATCTAGTTTTTTGAGCTGTGGCACACCTTTTACAAAAACATCTCAAAACGCCAGCTGAAACGTATTCAAAAATAAAACGCTGCAGCCTTTATCAAGGTAATTATCATAATATTTTATCACATAAATAGTGATAAAGACTATTTAGTGATATTTTATCACTAAATAGTCTTTCTAATCTTCTCACATTATCTTCCTCTCACATTATTTTGACCAATTGTGCAGTACGTGCTACGGAACACTGGTTGAAAAACAATGGAATTAATTGTGGAGACACCAGTAGTTTTGTAACCTGGCAAAAGCCAGATTGATGATTGTGTAGAACTCTAACGCGTTCTCCGCGATATCAATCTGGGATTTCTCCCGGAGAATCCTTTCGGGGAAAGGAGGGGTAAGCAGCAGAATACTTGAAGCTGATTGGGCGAAGTGACGCTGTGTGCCCGCCTACCAAGGTTGCCGTCCAGAAATGTACAAAGCGCCTCTCGCTGTTCATCTTTCAAAAAAGAAATTGGAGATTCTGCTAAAACTGACTTTGCGTCCGTCCTCCTGCGTAGCCATGTTTGTTTTGCTTCGGCCCGGCACTTCTTGCTTTCGTCAAACCCGGATATCCCGCCCTAAACCCCCAGACTGGCGCGTGATTGGCTCGCACACCCAGTGGTTCGACTCGAAAAGTGTAAGCGGGAGCGGTACAAGATGTATTCTCGAGTGTTTGTGAACTCACAAATACCGCGAGAATTCAGCTTGCAGGCAAGGTTAGTAGTTTTGTCCACTCTCACCATGGTCATAACTAGGGGTGGGAACTTCAGGGTACTTCAGGGTACCTCACGATACGATACGATGTGCGATACAAAGCTCACGATAAAGATTATCTCACGACATGACGATGCAGCGAAGTCAATATATTGGTCAAAAATACACCTGCGATAATATTTTTCTTATATTTATGGCATAAATTGAGTGAAAAAATAAACTTTATTTCAAGATAAATGGATAAAATGTGACATTAAAGTGAACAGGCAAAAATGCCTTTTAACCTGCACATTTTAGTTCCACATCCAATAAAATCAATATGAACATTGGAACACTGGAACACTCTCCCCCTGACCTCCGTAACACCGACTCACTCACAATCTCCAAATCCAACCTCAAAACTCATCTGTTTAGACAAGCCTACTCACTAACATATCCACACTGTTTTTAAAATGCACTTTGCAGGGAGACCTTGAGTGCCAAGAAAGGCGCCTAAGAAATAAAATGTATTATTATTATTATCATTATTATAAAAACATGTATAATAGCTCCCCTCTCTCTAGGGCTTGGAGGACTCCCCTGAAAAACAGATTCCGAAATCTTAGTGATACTTTGTTGGTTAACTAAATATCAATAGATAAAAAATATGGTCCTCACAGCATTTAGGAGAGAGAAGGATCTTTAAGCACAGGGTGACATTCTTACTTTTATTATGCCAAAGGCTTACATATCTTTGAGCTTGAACTTACTTGTAAAATGTAAACTTCTTTTCCTTTTTCAATGCTATGCTGTAGATCTATGCAGACTGGAGGATGCTTTAGATCTGAACAGTGCTGAATGAAGAAGGGCTTTGGCGTCACACGCACTTGAGCCTCAGCTGTTTGAATGAGTCCACGCCATCAATGAGACAAGCATCAAACCCTCACACTGGCGGCTGCCTCTGCTCTGCTCAAAGGCACACAGTCACATGAAAGAGCCACTTCCAAGAGTTAACAGCGTGTGAAGTGTCAGATCAAACTCTGAGCTGATCTACACTTAACTCAATGATTACTCTTTGAAGTCAATGTGCCCAAGAGATACCGTGGGTTTTAATAGGATAGTTGCAGCGGCCCTTTTAATACAAAGCTATATTAAAGCTGCACTTTGTGACTCTTCCGGTGAAGTCCGCTGCCTGCTTATGCCCAGGGAGGGACAATTAAAAAGAAATCAATGGTATACTGCAGTATATTTTTGTTTCTTTTAATTCTTAAAAATGTTAACCGAGGGAAAGAAACCTTGTGCCATTGTACCTGAAGAAGATGCTCATTTACAGCTGTAGTCCTTGTGCCGATTGTTAAAACAAAATGTCCCTTAGTAATGGAATATATATTTTTGTATATAATTTGGAAAGTTTTTTTGTCAGTGGGTTGGTTATGTTAAAAAAACATTGTCCTATGAATACATTTATTTAATAACTCTATGTACAACCTCAAATTATTCTGTTTTGGTCCAACAGACATGGGTTTAGTTGTGTAGACAATAGATTTTGTAACAGTTTCATTTTGTGTCTATCAATCATAGCACATATGCAAAACAAGAGGCTAGATTTTTTTGTAATACGCCCGAGTGAGTGAGGCCTTTAGCATTTAGCCATCACCTCTGCCACTAATGGAGCCTGTAGAGCCACAACATCTTTTCCAGCAATGAAACTTGCCAAATATTCCTCTTGCTCCAGTTTCAATTTTTTGATATTTGGAGCCGAACCAGAACAAATTACATTACTATTGCATTCGCCACCATTACCAAACTACAACCAGCCAATGCGGCAAAAACTCTTGACGTCACTGACATCTACCTCCGCAGCCACTAAGATCAGACCCAGACGTAAATGTGAAGGGAAATAATAATTGAGGCCAGGCTACATCTATAATGACTTTTCACAGATATGAATCACCAAAGATGACTATAGCAGAACAAAGCTATTTTCTGAAGTAACTACATTTCATGTTCAGTGGACTCCAAACAGGACAAGCACATACAGTAATTCACTTTTTTTTCCCTGTGGCCGCAATCCTTAATTTGATATTGACTACACATTAATGGACCCATCACTACTTTTGTGGACTTAAACCTAAATGTCTAATGGTGTGGGTGGTAATATTTCTTTGATGCAGTCGCTCTTAGATCCACTTCAACGATAAAAGTATATGCATCACCTTTGAATAATTATCCCAAGGTGATCCACACATAGTGAGTGATGAGTGCAGCGCTTGGATCCCTGAAGACGTGGCTCTGATTAATGATGGGGCAGCACTTGGGCCGGACAGGGGCCGGAAGGGGGTGGACAGCGGGCCCCGGGGCTCAAACACTGTCCAATAGTGACTGAATATAGAGGTGCTTGATTTACATGAGGCTCATATCTCTGCACGTCTGTGATAAATGAAGCCATCAGTGAGTTGGAATTATGAAGCAGTGGACAGAGAAGGCTGGCCATTTTCAAAGATAAGCCATCGCATTATTTTCATTCATTTCAGTGGGCAAAGACAAAAACATATGTAAAACAATGAACAGAGAGGCTTAGCATTTGGAGCAGAGATTTCTACTGTATAAAGAACAGTGGAAATGAATCATTCAAAATAAACTCCACACAGAGAGGCCTGGGTCGACATGCGATCAAACCCACAACCTTCTTGCTGTGATGCGACATGCATCGCTATAATGTTTTAATCTGCAAACTATCTATATAACTATGTACATCTTATTGCAACAGTTTCTTTCACAGAAGAAACTATAATAAAACATATCTTTAATACGAGGAACAGCCCCTTGAGATTTGAGATGCATTATCTCGTTTTCAAGAGGGACCTCAAAAATAACAACACAAGTAGCAGCAGCGGTTGTCAAATAAATGCGGTCCCAGTATAGTGTAACAAAAAATAAAACAATTTACAGTAGATTAATAAAACAACAGACAAGCCAAAAACAAATACAAGGACAGAAACATTCACTCACTCACCCACAGAGCTCTCAGAGGTCAGAGGTCACCCTACTCCTCAAACTAGGACAATGATAATCAAAGGATATAGTGTTCATAAGACATTTCAGTAGCAGCACACTACAACTACAAACTGCATTTGCATTAACCAAATAAGATATTTCACTGTAGTTGATTCTGTAAAATGTCGTCTTCCCCTAAGCCAAAGTATTCTCACATTTCAGAACAGCAGTGTTTTCTAAGAACACGTTGTACGGAGCTCTCATTTCCACAAGCCCTGTCGTGTTTTGTTCTTTTTGTGTACTTTAGTGCGAGTTTCTGCACAAGCTCTGGGAAATGGCAAAGCGGCACCTTCAGGGTGCGCATTAAAAGTTCTGCGTGATAGGTCAAAGTGAAAAGAAGTGTGTAGTGCATTATACTTCCTATAATTAGAAATGATTCCACATGCAATTGTTGTGGTGGCAATAGATTGTGAAGCTGGTGAGAGGAAATCATCAAAAATGGATGAAGAACAAATCGTCTTCATTCATTTATTGTTCTGGATAAGAGGGAAATTACATCCTGTGATATTTGGATCAACACTTACAACACAAGCATATTTTTTTCCTTGAGAAAATACAAAAACCTGTTTTGTTTAAAAAGGCAAAAAACATCTCTGTCTTTAACATGGTACTGTAATAAACGTAATTTAAGAAGGGAGCCATAAAGTGCTACAAAAATTCTGCCAAAAGTACCTAATGCATTTACAGGTATGTTTTTAATTCTGTCATTTCTTTCATAAATGTCCCTACAGAGGGACAAATACAGGTTAATCTCATCTTAACTCATAAACGCAGCCCCTTTGAAACAAATAAAACACGTTTATAAGAGAGCTGGCTCAAGAGTATTCCACCATGATTCATTTTTAAGTGTGAACAGCTGCTCTACAGGTGCCCTTGTGGCCAGTCAGGCATGCACGCAAACACAAATGATGGACCAAAGTGTTTGTGACCGCTAGTAACAACTTCAGAATTGCTCCTTTCATGGCTGACCCAGTAAAACACCACCCTCATCTTTGAATTAGCCCGTGTCCACATGTCTACTGTAGTTACATAAGCGTCGGCGGGCTATCGTGTGTGTCCCTGCGTCGCCTCGTGTGAGAATAGGCATGAGATCAGGGCCAGCGGTAAGGTGTCATGCCTCCGCTCGGTCATTCTAGCAATCCTATAATCCATTTGTTCCAGCCTTTTCGAACCGAGAGGCTGAAGAATGAAGAATAGCACAGGCACTGCAGGGACTGGCCTTCTCACACCGAGTATTTCGGTGCAGAGTGGCTGTCTGTCTGGTGTGTGAAAGCAGCGGAGAAAATGGGCCTGAGGGAACCGGCGGGTATATGGTACAGTGTGTTTGGGGCTTCCGGCTGTGTCTTGTGATTATGTACACAAGCCTCTTCTGCTTTGGCAGCTTTAGTGAGTGAGGAGAAGTGCAAAGAGCTTATTTGGAAGTGCTGGTCATGAGTGGTGGTGGTGGTGGTCTGGGAAAATAGCTGCTGTTCAGGGGTGGACAGTAAGTGCAGCCAGGTGTTGAATAAGACAGATTACAGACTCACGCTTTAGTTCATGAGTATCTGATGTCTCAAAACTACAATACTAAACATGGTGGTCAACCCAGGAGTACGAAAAAGAAATGTGAATGTTACTGTAAAACGCTTCTGGTATGTTTTGATGAGATTATAAACTTGTTGAAGTGGATTTTTGATACACTTTGAGGGTTACTATGTCCATCTAGTCACACTATCGATTCAATTTGGTTTATTTTTGTATAGTCCTATAACAGCAGTCGTCTCAGAGTTGTTGATTCCTCATCAACAGATCAGAGAATCAAACAGTTTCAACTTCACAATGGCTTTTTCAGTTGTTCTTGCAAGTGTAATATCAATGTGCGTATTATTTAGTTTTCAGTGACAATGTATGAATCATTAATCAGACCAAATAAAATATGATTTGTACTGGGTCTGGGCGAAATGAGATTAAAATTAAAAGAGCATTAAAATCATAAATAACAGTACATTAAAAAGAAAGATCCATCCATCCATCAATTTTCTTCCCCTTAATCCATTTCTGGGTCGGGGGGGGGGGGGGTGGCCAGCGATGCCACCCAGTACATAGAGCACCAGCCACTCACTGATCCTCCTGCAGGTGGTGAGTCCACAGGAGGATGGCTGCTCTATAGCATGGCATTAATCTTTCAGCGGAAGCTTCAGGCAAAGTGGGGTTTTGCCTAAGGACACAACGACAGCAGAGTGGGAATTGGTGGAGAAGGTCTCATTAAAAATAGAGATACAAATATACAATCCATCAGTTGTATGCACAGCTAAACAAAACGGTTTTTAACCTTGTTTTCAACATTGTCAGAGAAGAGGCCTGTCTCACACTTTCAGGAAGATTGTTCCAGATTTTAGAAGCATAAATCTGAAATGTACCCTGCCCATGTTCAGTCCTGACTGTGGGCACTAACAGGAGTCCAGTTATCTATTCTCTGAGCCACTGGAATCCAGTGCAGAGACCTGATGACTGGACTAATGTGATCATACTTACTGGTTTTAGTCAGGACTCGAGCTGCTGCATTTTGAATGTACTGCAGCTGTTTTACAGCCTGTTTGGAGGGACCTGTGAGCAGGCCATTGCAATAGTCCAACCTTTCATTTAATTTAATTTAATTTTCAAGCCCTTTATTGGACACAACGACAGTAGACATCAGTCGGAGCAGTTGGAGTTGGTCCCATGGTGGGAATCGATCTGACAACCTCAAGGCTCAAAGGCCACTGCTACTGTCGCCCCCAAGTAGTAGTCCAACCTACTGGAGACAAATCAAATGCATGGATAAGAATAATTTGTATTCTGTATTTGGATGAGACAGTACATTTTAATGAACACATCACTCCGGATTGTAGATTTTGACTAATTTCCATCCGTTGTCCCACAGTCGCACTCACAACCACACACTCATTCACCCTGTTTAGTCCAAACTAAACATGGGGAAGCAGCAATTCAGATGTCTCGAACATTCTTCCTTAAAATGTGAGACAGGCTTCTACTCTGACAATGTTAATTTCCATGTAAAAAAAAAACTATTTTGTTTAGCTGTGCAAACAACTGGGTAATTGCATCTCTGTCATTTACTGTGATTATTCATGTTCTTGATTGTTTGGTTGCCTTGTGTATGAACTGTGCCTTCAGATCACAACATGCAGTCTTGAGCTTATATCTAAGTTTCTGTCTTTAACGCACTGTGAAGAGCTGATTTAAAGGACACAAATGCATGCATGTAAGGTTCAGTTTTCTTCTTTAAAGTTCAATATGTGATTACTTAAAACTCATACACCTCCATGTAGTGTCAGTAACAAAGATTTAGACTTTTGGCTTTAGGTACAGTGGCACGTACACTCCACTCTATTTACTGTGATACAATTAGTTTTAAAAGATCTGCCAGTCATTTGTCGCGGCGCAGTGCAGCGCTGGGCTGCCGCAACCGAGAAACAGCTGAAAGGATGAAAGAGGCATAATTGAATCAGTGGAAGCCATATCATTACCCCGCTCTGACTGACTGCTGTATATGTGTCCAAATGAGCTGCAGGGAAAACGTCTCCTCTCTCCATCACGTCAAGAAATAATCTGTCAATCAAACCCGCTGGTTGAATCAAAAATGCGTTCCGTCTCGTCATTTTTGCAGCTAAAGAATTTCATTAGAATTGTAATCAGCCCGGGCTAATCTTTGCTGGTGAGTCATGCAATTTGTTTGGATGTCTGGGTTTTGACAATGAGTTCTTTTGCGTATAAAGCTTTTGGCATTTCAGTAAGACTTTATACAAGTGGTGCAGCTAACAAAGAACAAGCTCGAAAAGGTACTGAGAAGGATTTGAAACATAATTGGTCTGTGTCTGGCTGAAATCGTCTATTCAAATTGGCAGAGAATGACTTTGCGTTTAGACTCGTCCCTCAATCTTTTTTGTTAATGTTTTGAAAATATATTTCAACAAAAAGACAAACTCTCTGCGTTTTTGCTTCTTTGCATCAGCCATATAATGAATAAAACGTTAATTTTACATAATTAACCTCTTTGGATGTGTTTTCAATTAGACAAGATTGCATAATTTGTAATTCACAGCAAGAAGGTCCGCAGATTCGACTCCATCTCCAGGCTACTTCTATGTTGAGTTTGCATGTTCTCCCCTTGTCTGGGTAGGTTTACTCCGGGTGCTCGGGTTTCCCCTACCACTAAAATGATGTACTATAGGAGTTAGTGTAATGAGTGGATAGGAGCTTTGATGTCGAGTTTACACCGAAATTGTAAAACGTTTGTGTGATCTCAGTCTTGCTTACTGACAAGAATGCTTTGGTTGAAGAAAATATTTGTATATAGTGCATAGTGTGAGCTAAAACAAGACTACACTTTCCAATAAGGAAGCAATTTTTTTTACCACATTGGCAAATAATTGTCACTTTGCAACAAGGTTATTAAATAAAAAATGGTCCGGAACATCTAAAATCTGTTCTAATGATAATGCATACATTGTAGATTTTTCTCTGCACTCAAAGATTCTTCATTCTATCCGTACGTGATGGCAAACTACTGTACCACAGCTGCCCTGGGGCAGACTGACTAGCACCAATTCACTCATTCACACACCAGGCAAAAACATGGCAATATGAGTGAAAAGTCTTTCCTAAGGACGAAACCATTTAGTTTTTTATCACCTGCTGTTCCCTGAGGTCTTCCATATCAGTATCCTGCTCAGTCTTACCCTGCTCAAACGGGTAGATTAGGTCAATCTATGGAACTTTGTTAAAAAAATAAAAACATAATCCTTCCTACAGCCAAAAAAGTCACACAAAAACAATTTCAAAACTCCCTTTGGTGACAGGGTAACAGCATCTCTCTAGTCTCTGAAACTGTCACTTTTTTCAATATTTTTTTTCTTTTCCATTGCAGAACTTTCCTTTTCAATCCCACTCTTTATGAATCGTTTTTGATGCATCGCATCTATTAATTTCACTACAGGGACACCCCACCAAAACTTGGTACAACTCACAAAACCGCGACAACCTCGTTGCCTTCAAACCATTTTTAACTTCAGTGATTCTCTCCTCAAACCCTCCCTTGCTTTTGTGCGCACTTGTATTTCCCCCAAAACTCAAGCATTCCTAATCTCCCGTCATTCCGTCCTGGCGCAGTGCCAGGTTTCACGGGGGCCCCGGAGTAATTAATACTTGTCAAGGCGCTCCACATGTACACACCGACACACGGAACACCTTCATGTTCTGTGGGACTGGCTCCACCGCAAACCTCCGGGCTAATTGAGATCGCCGAGTGAGAAAGGCTCTAATTACCCCAGTTTGTCACATGAGCTCTCTCTTTGCCTCCAGGGGGCGCCGCATCTGTCTCCAGGTCAAACAGGACATGCGGTAACATTGAAGTAAACATGAAGCGACGTGAATAGGTGAATAAAAAGAAAATTAAGCTATTGTGGTCATTTCAACATTAAGAGAGAGAGATCCTACATTCCTCCCACAGTGGGGAAATTTCAGAGTTGTATCACAGGCTACAAGACAGTGGGAATGAGTACTTATATACTTTTACTTACTATTTACTGAATATTAAGTAAAACGTTACTTAAAGTGAGAAAGTTGTTTGTTTATGTAGATATTGAGGACCTATACAAAATGTTTGGGTATGTATTATTAAACTCTACAAATTAGGTACACAATAGCACTGGTATAACATGGATTAATAGTACACACAGGTCATTGTTTTATATATTTTATGTGTCAAATTCATCACGCCCTATTTACCGCTTCAGCGCATCTTCAGGACGTAAACGTAGACCATAGACTGTAGTTGGAGTGGACTATCAGTGCTGGCATCTCTCATGGTGTTTGTTTGAAGGTAGAAGAAGAAAATGTGAGCCAGGTTTTGATTGTATAGTGACAAGGGCAGCCGTGTGGCAAAGATGGTTGCTCAGGCAAGCCTTCACTCATACACAAATGAATGCATCTGATTGTTCAATTCTTCTATGGCTCAAATTTGCTTTTACAAAGAAAATATCAAAATAAAACCCGGAGCACACGGAGAAAACTTTTATACACGGGGAGAACATGCAAACTCCACACAGAAAGGCGTGGTGGTGTCTGACCACATGCAGGTGACGCCACATACTAAACTATAGTAAAATATTGTGATTTACCTCCCACTTGCCAGTGAAGGGCATTAGCAAGCTTGCACCGTTATAATTGTTTTTTGGTTGTTGGGGCGGGACTTACATGTAGGACTGGATATTTTTCTCGGGAGAACAGAATACAAGATATGTGTTTTCACAACTTGTATTCTGTTCTTTTTCCTTTACTTTTGTATTTTTCTGGTCTTGTAATTGACTGGGACTTAGAGAGCCTGTAGCAGTTATCCGTTTCCAACTGTCGTCCAGCGTTCTCCCAGCTTGAGTTCCGGATCGGGTGGGGACATCGGCCAAACCCGCCACATTTAATAGGTCCACACTTTCCTTTCTGTTCCCGTATTTCTTGGCTCATATTTCCCGCTGGCTCACTCTTCTCGAAGGTGTTGATAATGGGCAGCTTCAGAGCTCATTGCCCCCTCATTACTGCACAGCCTGTTGGGATAGCGCAATGCTTCAGGGTTTAGCATCAATGAGCTAACCTGCCTACCGGACACGCACACTTTTCTCCAGCCCTGACTCAGAGCTAAATGGCCCATTGTGAGGGACCATTCTATAGCTCGGCGTGAAATCTAATTAAAGCTATTCCAATTGTGTGTTTAGTGGCACAAGCATTACCCGCAGAGTGATTTAGCTTTATAGTATTCTGAATTACGGCTTTGATTGACCAACATCCATCTTATTCCGAATGCTTCTTTTCATTAAGTCCAAACCACTCCTTTAGAGACAGAAAAGGCGTTTCTAGGCATCGTGTTGCGTTCGATTTCCACAATTCTGATTGCTCGGTGTGTGCTCTCTCGGAAAATGAGTATTGTTCACCTAGAGGTCATTATCAACAACTACAACATTGTGTCCTTGTAAAAACATACCCAGATTTCATTTGAACTTCCACACTAATATAAATAATGCATACTCCCTCTCTGTCACAGGAAGCTCTGTGTCTTATTAGATCGTTGTTGAGTGCATTTCTGCAGTCAGGACAACTACAACATAAGATAACATAGTCTTAAATGGCTTGCTTTGGCTTTGTAATTCCCATTACCACACATTAGTCACAAGAGCTCATCACCGTTTCAGGTTCAGAAAACACTGGGCATCATGTAATTATGTAATTATTTGTTTTAATTGTATGAATGGGTCTGTTTCTGCTGCGACTGGACACCTGAATGTCTCCAATCTATATAAATACTGTATATCTATTTACCAGTCACTCTCAAAAAAGGTGCCTTGCTGACCACTCATACAGCCACTGGGTGATTACTGTTGGAGGTTTGTAAGGTTTTCTCTGCTTGCGGACCCTCG
The DNA here is from genome assembly GCA_964034765.1 of Knipowitschia caucasica. Lineage (NCBI taxonomy): Eukaryota > Metazoa > Chordata > Actinopteri > Gobiiformes > Gobiidae > Knipowitschia > Knipowitschia caucasica. The sequence goes on along the minus strand of OZ035824.1, from coordinate 34,208,865 downwards.
CATCAGGGAACCTACAAAACATTTGATCCTAGAGCACAGTAGACACAACCATGATCAAACGTTAAGGCTGCCCACTCATACAACCCCTGGGTTACAAGATAAACAAGTATATATATATATATATATATATATATATATATATATATATATATAATAAATACAAGAAACATCATGAAAGGAAAAACAGTGAGTGAGTCAATGTGTTATTGACTGAGCACCATCAAATTACGATTGAGCATTTATACATTTATTGTATTGTGCATAGTATATGACTATCTTAATACGTTAAGTTTATGCGAGAGATTCAATACAATTGAACATAACTTCTATGAAGGTATTTGGTGAATCCGCAACTTTGTAATTCAGCTGTTGTGAATGAGGGCCATGCAAATAAGCAGTGAATTTAATTGTACATGTTGTGTCCGCGGTAAAATGTAACTTATGACCTTTTACTGGTATTATGAAACTATATCTTCCCCAAAGCGTGAAGATTTGACGCAGTGTTTATTGATCCACGAGTTAGGAGAGAACACACAAGGTTATACTGAAGTGCAAGGTACAGTAAACACTTCCACATCTGAATATATCTTTATGGTCTCGCAGTCAGAAAAAGCTGTTGACACTCAGGTTAAGATCAGGGACGAGAGCTTTGGCCTCGAAGGATCACGTCAGTAGAGAAAAGTAAACAAATGTGGACGTTTCCATTCTGTTTATTTGTGAATTTAGTTATAACAACGCTCAGTGTAAATTTCTATTTGTATTACGTATATTGTTTTATTTTCTTCGAACTCCTGTATTTTCTGAGTTGTTTGTATTGTCTTTTAGTTTTTTTTTGTTTTGTTCATAATTTGGAATTTTTGTGTGAATTCTGTATGTTTTTTGTCATTAATGCGATTTTTTAATCTTGGTAATCTGTATTTTGCCATCTTTAATATATATTCTCAAACATCAATACCTTGTTGGTAACAAAATTAAGAGCGATATGAGAAGAAATCAGAACTCCTTTCACCTGCCACTTTGCATTAAAGCTCTGCTCCATTCAGTCCCACCCAGATCAATTCATTATCACCATTAGCGCGGAAAACAATCATCGCTGTTTGTGCTTCATTAGCCCTCTCAAAATGTTTCTTTAGGCATTGTTTAAGTCGGAGAATATTAGATGAACCCCTAACAAGTTTGCCAATGGCTAAATGTATTACAGCAATGATAATGAAGAAAAATGTGAGCGTATAGACGGTATAAACATGATCCGAATTGGAACATGCGTCATTAAACAGTGGAAGTCCTCTCAATACATCAGAGTGAGGTTTCTGAATGAACACTTTCTGCACTTGTTTAAAAGACAAAATATGGTTCCAAAACGGTTTAACATCATAAATATGTATAATTTAGGACATCACTTGAAATTTTAATCTCATAACAGAGTATGTATATGAGTCTTGTAAATTATATATAAGCTGTTCAATTTCCTCTCTATTTAACAAAAGAATGTAAACCAGCCACACTTACTTCTACCTTCCTCTTCACGTAACATCACAAGGAACACTTTCATTGAGATCAGATCACAGATTATGTTCACACATTTTCTTATGTTCATCTATGTTAAACATTACCTGACATGCACCTGTAACCAGCAGATACTGGTGTGCAAATACCTCATCCAGAGGTCTATTTTTGACGCCACACTGATGGTTCTGATTGAGCCGTTTACAACACATGAGTAAATTGGCCAATGTAGGAGAAGCAGGGTGGTCTTTTTGAGGCTTCATGTGTGTCGGGAGGTGGAGAAGGGACTATTTGCCCAAACAGTCAATCGATATCTAAGAATAGATAAGTAAAGGAGAGGTGATGTGACGAGCCCCAGGTCTGTCTTTGCAACTTGCACACAGGAGGAGAGAGGTTGGTTTTAAATGAATTCACTCATTAGACATTTAAAAAAGACATGAAAAATTGTCACAAACAACATGGTACGCTATGATGAATTCATGCACGATCACGTCATGGGCATTTTGTGTCTTTTAAAACAAAAGTATTGCCTCCAAATGAGTTGTGGTCTCGAATAACAGAATGTAACATCCTCATACCATCACCCTAATCGGGCGGCATGATGGCTGAGTGGATAGCACCCTCGCTTCTCAGCAAGTAGGTCCAGGATTGGAATCACTGTCAGAACAGGGCCTTTCTGAGTGGAGTTTGCATGTTCTCCCCCTTTTGATGGTTTCCCCTAACTCTAAAAATATGCACAATAGGTCTGGCTTGTTTAGTCTGTATGGCGATCCTGCTCCCATCTATATGTGGCGTGAGAGAGAAAAGCGCTTTGTGACTCTGGTCTGTGAAAGGCGCTATATACATAAAGATTACTTACTGGTACTTCACCATTAAATCATTAGACCCACATGTGGTTATCTATATATTTCACTTCAGATTATATTTAACCTTCTAAAACATCTAAAGCCACAGTAAATGTTCTCAAATCCTCATGATCAAAGATAAACCCATTCCACTCTATTTTAATGAATGCAACAGTGACTGTGAAATCTGGAGGTCTTAGAGAATGCTTTGAATGTTTTTAAAGACATGTTTTTTTTTGTTATTGGCCTTGTGTTAAGTATAATAAATGTTTTTGGCATTTGCATACGTCTCACATCCGCACAAGTTTCTACATCAGGATTTTGTACATCCCTCGTCCTGTTAATGTAAATGTAATGTAAATGTAAAAACTCGATTTCACCTTCGAGTCTGGTGATGATAGAGCTCGAGAAAAACCCAACTCCAGATAATTTTCTTTTGTCATATGCAATCATCTTTTTAGCATAATGCGTGTTCTTTTACTAAAAATAGACTTTTTGTCATGTGTTGAGCTTATGAAGTTGTTCCCTGTGATACTATCTGATGGAAAAAAATAAAAAAATAAAAACTGCTCCCAGACTCAAAGAAACGCAAAGTTGTCCTTTCAAAGACTTTCCTTTGGTTCCATAACATGCATAAATCCATTCGCACACTTTGCCTCCTGTCCCATGTCATATTTTTTCATTATTTATTCCCACAGACCTGCGCACGCTCTTTGTTATGAAAATGAGTTCCTCCTGAACACTCCTAATCAAATAATTGCATTTACAGCGAGGTGTTTCTTATTTGAAGTATGGTGCCTTTGAATTCAAGCAAGAGAAGTAAGTTTAAAAGTAACATGGGCCGGCTGCACAATTAGATTTAGCACGACTTTGATATGGGAACTCCCGCGAGGATTGCAGGAATCAACTGGTAATGCAGCATTTTTCATTTTCAACATAATGTGTGTCTGTCTGCTCTTGACAATAGAACTCCCAGAGCAGTCATTTTGACAGCTTTTAGTTTTTCCTTAGCTTGAGTGGATTTGTGGTCTGTATAAGTTTGTGGCTTTTTTCGTGTATGCATGATTATTTCTATGTAGTTATTTGTCGTTAATTGTTTCCACAAGAGAAAATACAGTGTTAGTCACCATAGCAACACACTGTTTACTGATAGTCTTTTATTTAATTATTATTATTCAGTATTTCAGGTATATCTTAGATCTACCTCCTCCTGTTCCAGTCACTTTTTATCTCCATGAGTTGCTAGTAAAGGTGTATTCCTCAAATGGTCTTGTTGGGCTACTTTTTATTTATTTTATTGTTGGTGCTTTACCTGGATATTTGTACTGTTCCAGGGGAAGTTATTTACAACTATATAAATATACTAATCCCTGTACGACTGACAGCTTACACAAACTATATGAAGAAAAAGAAGAAGAAGAAGAGAACATCACTTCTGCGCTCCTTATAGGCAGAGTGGGTTAAGTGTCTTGCCCAAGGACACAACGACGGCAGAGTGAGTGGGAGGCAGTGGACAAGGTCTTGTGGTGGGCTCGAATCCATGAATTTTGGGCCCAAAGGCCAATTCTCTACCAACTGAGCCACTGTTGCCCCTGTACATACAGTATTAGTTGTAGATAATATGTACACACCTGTATATAATGTAACCATGATATAGATTCATGTATGGTTTATGCTTGTGCTAAAAAGAAAACATTTCAAAATGGTAATGAAAATTTTTTGCAAAAATTGTAGAACATATGCTTCTAGGAGATGTTCTATACTTTACCCCTAAAAATATACAAAAACAGATTCAGCAAAACATAATCATTGTACACCAAAATAATACTGTGCAAATTAATTTACCTAGAAAAGACTCTAGCATTTTAATTGTATTGAACCAATAATAGATTTTAATTGACGATCCATTATTGCACGTTTCGCACACCTCTGGAATCCATTTGTTTGTGTGGATGTAGCACCACGTTGAGTTGTTTACACGCATGCCTCTTTCCCTCATAAAACGTGTGGGTAATGTACAGTAGTCTCTGGTCTTGGTGAGATGAAGTAGGTAGCGCCCGGCTGCTATGAAAAGCGGAGGAGCAGCTAAGTACCTGTATGCCAAAAGTACTGGCCTCTGTGGAGAGGCATGTCTTCTCACTGAAACTGTATTTTATGGACTGAGATCTGGAATGAACATATTTTGTACCAAACTGATTCAAAACTAAAGCAGGCATCAGACAACTTCAACTCCACAAGGACAGTAAATGTACTTTTTAATGCCGTCTGAGTTCCATACTTGCACCAACAGCTTTATGACAACTTAAAATTTAGCAAGACTTCCCAATTTTACAAACTCAAATGAAGCACCGCTATTGTCTGGGCGTTTAATGCACTGTGCAGATAAACAGCTTTTTAGCCGCCTAGCTGGAGAAATTGCCTCCTTCCACTTATCTCTGCAGTGCTATAGATCTAAACGGGAATAACGGTTTGCATCGCGTGGGCCGCCTAGTACACAAATTACCTACCCGTGAGAGGAGGAGGATTGTGTGGGCCCCAGCTATAATTTCAAGCGGACAAAGAAATCAAATAACAATTGCAGTCTTGTCGGACACGCAGGGACCATCATTAATTCTTGTTTTTGTGCTCGTCAACAATTATCCCATTCAGATTTTGCCTCCTCGCAAATAACTTCCAATGGCTTATTGGAAGTGTCCAGTTTGGAGATACAAAATGCTCTCTTTGTGGAGCCGGCTGATTCGCATTCAGACGCGTATTCATTGAAGCCAAGTTGGACAGAAGTTAAAGAGGGACTTTGGTTCATCATAATTGACATTAAAAGCAAGGGTATCTATTTTTAGCGTACAGAATACATGTGCCCATTGTCCCAACAGAAAGTCTCTTATTAGTCCACACCTTGCTGTCATCAACATGTTGTGCACATTAGTGAGAAAGAGCTCAGGGAGTCAGTATTTTATGCTTTGGCCATGAGTGAGAATGGTCACGAAACTGTCTGAAAAAGATTGTGACAAAAACAAAACAAGTAATAGAACGAAAGTGTTTTTTATAGAGAAGGTGCACATAAAATAGTTCCATGGTTTGTGTTTTGTGTTGTGTTGAAAGTTAGGTCCCGTAGCTTTAAGTTTTACATCACGTCCACTGCATGTAACGATATTGATGCTGCCTACTGCCAAAGTCAGGGCCATCGATTTCCTGTTTAAAGCCGTGGATGTGATACGTCTCTCCTCCTCATATTTGTCACAAAAGGTCATTCTTCATTTAAAGTGGCTCTGAAGTGTTTTATTTATTTCATGTGGAAGTGTTGAAGGATATACACATTATGCATGTTTCATTATTTGTTTTAGTTAATATCAATAACACTGAGCAAAACGAATGGTGTTTTGTCAGTCTCCCCCATGGCAGCTGTGGCTACAGTCATTGTTTATCACCACCGTGTGTGGAATGAATGAATAATGCCATCTGAAGCACTACATAAACTCAATGTATTATTAAACTGAACTGAAGCAAAGAAATAAATGTAAAGAAAACGAAAAGTTGACAGATTGGCTATGGCTAAACGTTTGACCGTTGACCTCACCCAAACTGTATTCACAAAATATGCATTTAGTGAAAATAAAAACCCAACTAGGGCGACAGTAGCTCAGTTGGAAGAGCATTGGCCTTTGAGCCTGAAGGTCGTTGGTTCGAGCCCACCGTAAGACCTACTTCACGACTCCCACTGAGGACTGCTGCCGTTGTGTCCTTAGGCAAGACACTTAACCCCACTTTGCCTGAAGCCCCCACTGAAAGATCTCAGCTCCTGTGGACTCACCACCTGCAGGAGGATCAGTGAGGGGCTGGTGCTTTGTGTACTGCTTGGCATCTCTGGCCACCCCCCCCGACCCAGAAATGGATTAAGGGGAAGAAAATGGATGGATGGATGGAAAAACCCGACTATTATGAATAAAACTATGGGAATTGCAACGACTCGAGACTGACAGTCCTGTTGATTACAAATGTGTTCCTTCGTATCATAAACCCCATTCCAAAGTGTCTTATCCATGGATACGACTGTTGAACTAAGGATAAAATCCCTGTAAAATTGAATTAGGTCTCGTAACTCATAAGTATTCTGCAACTTTCTCCCCATTTCAATTCTCGTCTCCATGGTTGGCCAACACCGGAGCTCTTGGCTGCGGTGAATGAGGTGGGTGGGCTGGTGGGAAGCTAATTGGGCCCGGAGCATGGTGCGGTGGCTATAAATGACCGAAATGGCTTGGGCGAAAAGATCCTGCTCGTAGCAACAGCATAAAAAAGATAATTAGCGACGGGGAGAAAGAAGCTGCCCTTTCAATCCTTTCTATTGTCCCATTTGGAAAAGAGCAGCGTGGGGAGGGGGAAAAGTGGAGCTAGAGCGGTAATAAAGACTTAACCAGTAACAATTAGTCTTGGGTTGGGCTAATGAGAGAGGCCCAGATATAATGTGGGCTGGCTAAATTTAAACCAAGGGTGCCATGCTTCATAGCGTGCCAATGGGAGAGAAATACAGGCTGACACCGAGGATACATTTGCAACTTTCTTGGGCAAATGAGATCACTTCCCAGGCCAATAACTTACAATGTACTTTGGATATTTTCTTCCATATTAAATAGTTAAAAAAATTAACAATTTATAATCACAATTATAATCATGTATTGCATGCAGTGTAATTTACACGTTTGTTTTTAAAGATGAAGATATAAGTTACAGATACATGTTTTGCAGTAGAACCACATTGGAATATTGCAAAAGTACCCCAGTGTGCACCAGACAATAGTTAGGACGGTTACAGACAGAATTATATTGAAAGTTTGTTTGTTTTGACTCCTGTCCGCAGTGTTAAAAAGCCGACATGGGTCCAAACAACACGCTGAGTTTGCATAAGTGTTGACAATCCATTTGTGTAGAAAACGCCTATTGATAGTATATGTTCCAAACTATAAAGATGCTTCCAGCCTCAGTTGAGCCTGAACCTTTTACTCAGTATTTACACCAACTTCTTGGGTCTGTATTCTTGTGGGCACAGCGTAGGTGTCGAATAATCCAGCTGTAACAAACCCTTGAATAAAATACATCTATTTATTTAATAGCGCCACACATTTTCCAGCACGCACTTGTACGGATGCTAAACAGATCGAGATGCCCGATACTGCCTCAGCATACTGCCAATAACTTTGAAATAAATGAAATGAAATGAAATGAAATGAAATGAAATAACAAATTCTCTTCTCCTTCTGTGTGAGTGGGCCATGGTACCAGCACTCATACAGTGATGTTGTCTCCCACCCACCTGTTAGTCCATGCAACCTTAAAAGATCCCTACACTTAATATATGCACATTGGAACAGTCAATAATGTGAAAGCAGCAGCTGTGCATAAGGGCCTCTTGGACAGCAGATTTTATTCATGCTAAATCACGGTAGAAACCGTTTTGTGGAGAAACATATGAAAGTTTGATTCAGGGTTTAATTTGTGGCAAAATGTCTGTCTTACACCTATATGAAGATATGAATAGCATTGAACTGAAAAATATGTATATAAATAATCAATAAAGAATACAGAAGCGTGATTCACTCTGTCAACCTCAGGAACACTGTAAAAAGGGTTGGCTCAATTTCCGGAGTTTAGAATGTCACTTCATCCTGGTTTGACATAGGAATACAATATGTGACATACATTGAGGTACTTATAGCTACCACACACAATTTCATTGAAAAATAATCTATTCTTCACTGTCATGCTCACCATTCTGGTCTTAGAAAATTGGGTTGTTCTAAAATGTTTCAATTGGAGAGCTACTTTTATAAAACAGAAATGGCAGAGGACGAATCCTTTTAGCAGTCGTAATAATTACATTGAATTAAATGTATTCTTGTACAGCTCCTAATGACATAAGTAGTTATCTCAGAAGACTAAACAACACTTCTGAATTCACCAACACAGATCAGAGAATCAAACAGTTCAAACTCATGAATGCAATAATAAAAACATTATTAAAATTGGCCCATGAGGTGCAGATGTTTGTAAGTGTCCTTAGATTTTGTTGATTAAAGTCTATAAATAACTGCAGCCAATGATGGAGAGCACACATGCACAATATACCCCTATACCGTACAGCATCCATGCATTCATGAAAAGAGGAATAGTTGAAATGATATGTAATGACTCAAAAGTTATTATTCAGGATCATGTGGTAAATTCCTAACCCTAACCCTAACCTGAAATTGGGTTGCTACATGTAGCTACTGGTAGCTCCCAAGCCACAGGTTGGAGACCCCTGCACTACATGATCCTCTGTAAATTTAATTGTATAATATTTGTAAATCTAGACAACCCCTGATAACTTACTTGTGTCGTCTGAGGATTAGAATTGCCAGATAGTTGCTAGCAGAAATGTTGGCTCTAAATTCCCGCCCATAACCAGTTTAGTCTAGGAAAGGCCAACGATTATGGATCACGTCAAGTCTGTCCACGTCAAGTTTGTCCATTCCAACAGCCTACGGTCATATCGAGAGGAAAAAAATCAGCCGTCACTTAAAGATCTTAACTTGAAGTTCCATTTTACCCTGTTCTTCATCTTTGACAAAATAATCGTCAGGAATATTAACACTGTCATCTCCAGTATCTTCTCCACAGCACTTCTTAGCTCTTTATTGCAGCTCAGCCAAAGTTCTGAAGGCAGCAGCTCGCATTGTAAATCCTCAGACTTGGAAGAGCTTACCGAGCGACGAGACCGGTGAACAACGAGATGGAGTGGTCGGGGAGATTTAAGGCAGATTATGGTTCAATAGTATTCTGAGCAGCTTTTTATTCATGGCCATGCGGCTGGGATATGTGGAGAATGTGTTATGACCGTCGCAGAGAGCACTTTTCATTAAGTTCCACTGATTGCGAGAGCAGATAGATGGGGAAAAAGTGGTTTTATGCATTTTTATTTACATAAGGTGGAATAATGATGCAGATGAAGGATAAGATGATCGGTGGGGTTAACATAAGAAAAAAAGGATATTCTATACTAAAACATAATATTGTACTTCCATCCTGCCGTAAATAACTGTATATACAGAAGTTGATGAGCTTTTGATTGTTGAGTTCGAGGACACATTAAAGTTGCAGTAAAGGTTAGCTTAGCAGCAACATCAGAGTAGCACAGAGTCAAAACCACCCCCCCAGCCATTCAGCCATTTTAGGTGACTTAGATAATGTTTACATAGACTCAATAACAACAACAACACATCCCATTAGTTTCCTCCTATCAGTCTGTTCCAAAATATTTATGATTTATTTTTTTGAGGCTACTGGCATCTGGTCATATCCATTACTTTTTGAAAACACATGATAACTTGACTACTTTTGGGGTTTGGGGACGTTTGCCAACAGTTTTATAAAAATTGCGTCTGGTAAATCATTGACTGCATCTTTAAGTCTCAAAAATATTGCTCCATAAAAATGTGTTTATTACATGCAATTACGTTCTGAGCTGTTTTGCCTTCATTACAACTGCATGATAATGCAACAATCATGTTGGAGCATGTTAAATACTGTATGTCTGTATAGTGCCAAATGACCTTGAGGGCTGTGACTGGTCCAGGGACCAGACTTTGGCAACACTGAAGTTACTATTCAGTCCCTCTGAACACAGTGGTGCCTACAGTAGCCTCAGCAGTCCTGTGGGAGACTGACAGAAGGCAGCCAGGCTGCATCGGCCCCTTGCAACATTTCCATCACTAACTCACCACATTCATACGGTTGCATGTTTTGGGTGGTGAATTAGGGAAACTGGAGCACTCAGAGAAAACCCACCCAAACACACGGAGAAACATGCAGACTCCACACAGAACAACCTGGGTCACCATAGAATCAAATGCAGAAAAAGGTTTTGAATATATTCAAGGGCAACAGTATGTTCCATTTATTTAAAATACCCAACCTTTTTTAGTCATTCACATTTTGATATTGAAAAGGTAGTTTTAAGTGTTTGCATTTGAAAATTGATCTCTTTCACTTCACAGTGTGTAAAATAACCCACATTCAGTTTATCATTATCATCTGTCCAAGTAAATATAGACCTACAATTCACCAATTGAATCAAACTGTTCCAATTTTCCGAGAGATCTGTGGACAAAGCTGTCATAATAATACATCTCCTTAAGGTGCCACTTTAAGTCGTGTGCCGTCTTTGGGCCTTTGTTTACGCTGTCTTAACTCGTCATAATTACTTGTCGTGTGACAACATTTAGCCCTAAGACGGTCACAGAGGCTGCCGCGGTGAGGGGGAAGACAGTTGTAGTAAGTTAAACTGTGCGTATTTATTTGGTCATGTTGTCGCTCTCGGTGTATTCTGATGATGTCACAACAAGGAGACAGTGAGTTAGTCTGACAGGTGCTGCAGCGGGACACGATTGAACCCGGAGTCAAAGTGTGTGTGTGTGTCTGTCTGACTGTCTCTGTATGGCTGTGCTATTTTTAGAATGGGATGAATAAGACAAAAAAATTTAAACAAACATGTAAACTCCTTTCACATTGCAGCGGCTTTGCTAAATACAAGGATGAATGAGAATTTCACCTCCCAACCAGAGCAGACGTGTGCAGGACTTCACAGCTCCACTAAAGTAAACAAAACTAAACCACAAACCCTAAACCAGAGCACTGCAGCAAAAGTACAAATATTATTTTAATTGTTTCGAATGCCTGTGCGAGGCTGAATATTCATAGGAGAAAAGAACAACAAAAGAAAGCATAAAGGTTTCGAGTGGCCTTGTGCTGGTGGTAGTGAAAGTGGAGTGTTGGAACAAGCGGCTAAATGTCCGCAAAGAAAAAAGCACTGGGTCGAAGTAGGTTCCAACTGGGTGTCACTGCTCTGACTATTTTCCCCATGACCAGGCAACTTAAAATATAAGTTTTACCACTGCAACTTCAGTGAGGTCACATTGGCTCATGAGAGAGTTTGTGTAACAGTGAGAAAGTAAGATAAGACAAAATACATCAATACATATGAAATTAAACTGCACACTTGAATAGAAAATTAAAATGTATTGTGAGACAAAGAAAATACATTTTCATTTTCAAAGAAGATGAAAATGTATTGTGGATGAATGAAATGGAAACAGCAGCCATTGTGCGCTCTGTGTGTGCTCTTGGTGCGACACGAGGTTTGATTGTGTAGTGCAAAAATGCAACCCAATTAGCAGAGTATTTATTGATGCCAGGATGATTTCTCAGAACAGGAAATCATAATGTCGAGATGGAGTTGGGGAATAATCCTGCTTAATTAGTCAATCTAGCAAATGACAAACATGACTACAGCCCCTGAAATGTGGGAACTACAAATTGTATACAAATATTTTCAAAATGTACATATAACAGACTCTTAAACTTTATTTTATGGTAACGAAAATAAAGGTACGCCAGCTCGGACTCAGGAAAATGTTTCAGGTTTTATTTTTGAAATCTACTGTACTTTGTAATCAATATTAACTGACCAAAAAGGTGACCCCATTTCCTGTAGTCCACTTCCACTAGCTCTACGCCTCTAGCCTGCGCAGGAAAAATCAACTCTCACATGAGATTATGAGACAATTTAGCTCAAAATTGCTTCCGAAAGAGAGAGAAAAATCGTCTTCATGTTGGAGCTGAATGCTATGAATGACGTCACTTTCACTCAGTCTCTTCTCTGTTGAAGTCTATTGCTCTCATGGCCTTTTACTTCATTTTGGCGATGAACTTGCCTTGTATCCTCTGTGTTATTCACTTTGTTCAATCACGTAGCACTTATACTTGCCAAGTGTCCGGTGTTCCTCTCAAAATTGCAGCAGTTAAAGGAATAGTTCACCGTTTTTACATACTGACATATGTTCTTACCTTACCTTAGACTAGTTAATACGTACCTGTCTGGTCTTAGTCCGTGCGCTCTGTCATGCAAACGGGGCAAAAACGGGAGCACAACCGCAGCCTCCTCTGTATATTTTGTAGCACCAAAAGGTAGCTCCCGCTAGAAGCTACCAAACTCTTCCAAGTGTTCCCTATTAAATGTATATAGTTACGTGACGTGTTACACTGCAAAGTATAGTAACACAGAAATGTAACAGTTGATTTTCTCAGCGGATAAAACGGGTACTATATTGTGAGGCGTAGTAATCTGAGGGGCGCTACGTCCGCGCACTAACTTCTCTCCGGAGACTTCTCTCTCGCTCACTTCCGTCAATAGAAGCAGCGTGACTTGTAATACACACACAGTAGCAGCGAGAGAGAAGTCTCCGGAGAGAAGTTAGTGCGCGGACGTAGCGCTCCTAACTTCTCTGCGCACTAACTTCTCTCTAATTCTAATCATTTTGTAAGTAGTCTTTTAAATCATGTGGATAATGTAAAGATTACATAGATGAGTATCATGGTATAGTAACCCTCCAACGCACAAAAGAACAAGAGAAGAGCTTGGAGTGCATTTATAGAATACTTTCCCGTGTCATTATTTAGAAAGCTAGAACAAGTTTTTGAGTATATAGAACGTTTATTATTTAAAACACTGGTCAATAACCAAAAAAAGAGTAAGTCTTCCACCTACTGGTGGCAGTGGGGATCACAACCTCCAATGCAAACCAGTTCAGATATGTTCCAACGTAGTAAAAAAAAGCATCTGGTTGTCATGAATACACTCCGGCTGCAGAAATCCACATAAATAATTGATGCATAACAGATTGGAGGGATTCAGCAAAGGGCGAGGGGTTGGGAAAAGTTTGTGCTGAGAATTTTATTCAGCTAAAACAAGGCAGGAGGAAAGAATGTAACAATATGGCTTCAGTAAAATAAGATAAACACGTATTCATACAGCAAGTTAAATGTGTATGTATGTCTGTATGTCTGTGTTAGGTCCTGGATCTATAGCCCGTCTGTCCGTGTGGATCAGACCCCTCTCTCAATGCGGATCTTCCCGAGGTTTCTCTCTTTTCTCCCACTATGTTGTTCTTTGCCGATGCGGGAGGGTCTGTCGGACAGTTAGTGTCTAACTAGAAGGACTCTAGTGATGATCCAGGACACTATAACATTCTACAACATGTATGGACATTTATCAACATTCATGGACTCTGGTCTCCTCATGGACCAATTAGTATGTGTATTTTCTTTGTCTTAACTGTTGATTCTCTGATCTGTGTTGGTGATTTCAATGGTTTTGTTAAGTCCTCTTAGGTGACTGCTGTTGTGATTTAGGGCTTTACGAGAATACATTTTATTGTATACAGTATATGATTTTATATGACATCAATAACTACAACACTACTACACGCACATTGACAAGTATTAACATATCTACCCAGTTTAATAAAATAAAGTAATTAAAATTATGTACTGTAGTTTCATGTCCCATTCCGTCCGTGTCTTACGCCTTAGTCACTTGCATGGAACTCTCACAACCTGCAGCTCCGATCAATCACACCAGCTCCGCAGTCGAGTATTGCGACGCATTCGCCAATGATTTCCTGCCCGGGTTTTAATGTATCTATAGGACAAGTCCACGAGCACGCTGGGAAGAATTCTATATTTCTGCCTCATGAACTACTTAATCATCTTGAGTATAGCCGTCCGAGCAAAGAAAATCCATACTCATTTTACCTTTTGTCTTTCATTGGCCGACCACTCGCGGGTCATCAAAAACAGACAGGGTGCAGGGACCGGGCGCGGGCTACAATGGGCCAGACTGATGCTGCAGGCTTTATTCACCGAGAGCAGAAACAATGGTAGACGACTCGATTAAATCCATATACGCTGCTTTGTCCTGGAGAGGGAGTATGACAGTCTTTGGGATGAGTCGGACTATATCATTTGTGCAAAATATGGTCTTTCGATTGTGATGCTCTTCTACAACTCCTAAAGCACAGTAAGAACTACATTGATTTTATTTGTAAACACTTTAATTCGAATTCATAATTTTTTTTCATAATATAACGATCTTAAATGCTTCTCGTCTTTGAGCACATGTTTAACTAAACTAATATGAAACATCTTAATTCATAAGAAATCTGATTTTGTGTTAAAAGTAGTGGGGGGATTTGCATATTCATTCAAGCTTTGTCAGGGCTTTAAAAAATAAACAGAATTAGAGAGTTTGATAAGGGATTGGATGAAGCATTAATTTATTTGGTTCCAATCCCTCTCACGCATTCAACACAAACACACGCATACACACACACACACACACACAAATACTCTCCGACCCTACCCCACTATCCCAACACTCACTCTATGTTCAGAACATCACTCTTTCCACCACATTTTTCTTCAGCACTCCCTTTTGAAATTTCAAATCAAAACTGGTTTGACAATGTTTTAATAATCTGATAAGTTGTTCCAAAGTGTAACTTGAGTAACAAATTGATTTTAGTTTTCATTCATGTATTCAATAAGTATATTAAGAAGTGTATTATTACATTCATCATATTTTACCAACTGTACATAAAAGTACACATATATACATGCAGAGATACTGTATATATATTAGATAGATGGATACTTTATTAATCCCCATTGGAGAAATTCAGGTGTCCAGCAGTAGAAGACTCATACAGGTCTATCAGCACAGTCTACATCCGAAGGAACAAAGGATCTCTGTTCCATTCGGCAGAGCAGTGATATAAGCCTGTTGCCACGATTACTCCTCTGGGCGGCTATAGTGTCATGCAGATACATACATACAGTACATACATACATACACATAGACATATAGACATAAAAAATATTGTGGTGATAGATTTATAAAAAATATATATCTTGTTTTGAAATATAAGTTGTTTGAAATGTGGGCAAACAAATTATTATCCCTGACTTAAACAACTCCAAACTTTTAGTATTCAGTTACACAAGACAAGTGCTCCTCTGCGTACAGCTTTCATCTGCAATGACTGGCACTGAGGGGAGATTGATTGCTGCATACAGTCCTATTGATCTGACAGGTCGGTGTTCCCAGCTGTGGTATTGATATGTGACACAACTCATTAAGTGCTTGTGAATGTTCAGCTCATTTAGAAAAGGAAAAAAAAGCATCCTGGGGAAAGAGAGAGGCGTGTAGTTCCTCGAGATCTCAAAGTTTATTTC
The DNA here is from genome assembly GCA_964034765.1 of Knipowitschia caucasica. Classification (NCBI taxonomy): domain Eukaryota; kingdom Metazoa; phylum Chordata; class Actinopteri; order Gobiiformes; family Gobiidae; genus Knipowitschia; species Knipowitschia caucasica. Next base: position 34,193,410 of record OZ035824.1, on the reverse strand, counting down.
ATCATCCTAATGCAATCAAGTTTATTTCCAGTTAGGGCTTTCACACGGTTGCCTATAGCTGTCAAGTGGTTATCACAGTTCATACAAAAATAATGGCATATGATGCAACAGTAATGACTGGAAATCCTTGCACTTACATATATTGACTTGAATGGACTGTATTATATGTAATGAAGATTGAACCACCTCACCGGGACACAAGCACTCGACTCTTTTACTATAGTTTTTAAATAAAATCGCAATAACTTTGTCCCCTAAACAAACACGGAGTATTCTTGCTGAGACCAAGACTTTCTGCACTAGAATAAAAAGACAAGTTAGTCCTGTGATGGTTAAATTGCAACAGTATTCATCATCAAGGCCACGGCAAAGAGGGGGATGTAATTTTATAAAGTTTAATTGCACAGACATGTGAATTCTACAAAACAGGTGAAACATTAAAAATTAGAATCTTCGTCCACTCTTTGCACCACTCTCCCAGCTGTCTCTTAGAAACCAGATACCTCATGAGGCTTTTTTCCTGCATCAGTTAACCTCGTCCATATGAGTCCTCATTTTAAATCAAAAGTTAAACTAAATGTGTTTTATTCTTGGCCAACCTTGTGTCAGTCACATCTTCCTACATTGATCCCGTTCTGCGTCCACGGCTCTGCAGGTGGGTACCGTCTTCTTTTGTTAGAGGTGTGAAAAGATTTCTCACTCAAAGGCAGTCAGTTTGATCTTTGGTTTGATGGTGTTGTGAGGCAGGCAGGGCTTATTCAGTGTTTCTCCATCAGACAATATGATGTGTTAACACCATTCTAACAATAAACACTCAACATACAAACACACAACATATAACAATTGGAAAAGTCAAACCAAACATATTCAAGATCACATTTATGGCAGTGTTATGTGCTGTTTACACGACGACGCTGCAACAGCAAAAGGCTAGAGTTGGATATTGGATTGGCCTTTGGGTTACATGAAGACAATGTTTCATAGTAGAATTATCTGCCTGCTATGACCTCATCACTTCCCTCCACAAACATTTGGACGCGCGCAGTAGCCGAGAATAAAAACATAAACAACAATGGCTGCTGGTCAAATAAGGCCTCGTATGCTTCAAGCGTTACACAAAGAAGAATTGTACTCCGTGGTTCGTCCATACAGAACCACGCAAAGCTGTAGTTTAATTTACAGAGCTACTGTTAAATGCAGAATGATGTTGGTGCATTCTTTTTGTTTACCATGGCCCGTGGAAGATGTCACACTGCTCCCTACTGACCAGGCGCTAGAACTACATTGTGTTCCGTTGTCGGACGCTGTGCACTTCAAATAAGGCGAATGGTGGATTTTGAATTGCTTTCTGCTGTTAAACAGGACCTTAGTATTTGAGTAGTTTTGTCAATCAATCAACCTTCATTTGCTTCAAACAAGTAATTCAATCATAAACATTTAGATCACACAGGGCATTAAAAAGATACATTAAAATTACACAGGACAATAAAACAAACATTAAAAATGACACACAGGACTTTAACAACTAACATTAAAATTATACAGGGCATTAAAGTAAAATAAATAATCATCCATCCATCCATCCATCTTCTTCCCCGCCTGAATCCATTTCTGGGTCGGGGGGATGGAAATCAGCTGCCGCCCAATTCACAGAGCACCGGCCCCTCACTGATCCTCCTGCAGGTGGTGAGTCCACAGGAAGATGGCTGCTCTAGTCTGAGCTGCCTTGATCTTTCAGTGGGGGCTTCAGGCAAAGTGGGTTTAAGTGTCTTGCCCAAGGACACAACGGCAGCAGTCATCAGTGGGAGTCGGTGGAGAAGGTCTCGTGGTGGGCTAAATAATTGGCGAGCATTAAAAAGATTCAAGATACAATCCTTCAGTTGTATGCACCATAATAATTTATACAGAAATTAAAAAAAGAGATGTGTGCAAACGGGGATCAAACATTTTTACAGGGATCAGGAGCCCTTCAAGTATCCATGGGAAAACGATGTGAAAAACAAAGAGGGAAAGGTCCATGGCACTCTGATTTAAAATAAAAATAATTTCTTATTATAGGGACATCGCAACACCCTTTGATTTCACCTCCAGGCCTTTTTTAAGTCTCCTGTCTACAAGCGATTCCTGCTCCTATATCTACTGTATGTGGAGCAAGAGGACAAAAACAAATGTAAACGCTTTGTGACTCTGGTCTGTAAAAGGAACTATACAAATAGAGATGACTTACTCAGATTTAAGTGAGTATAATATTAATTTATAAAGCTGCAGGGTTTATGTACCCATCAATAATATTTTGTCTACCTAATCTACGTACACTGTGCAAACTTATTGTAGTTATAGCAGGGGTGCCCAAACCTTTTGCTTCCAAGGGCCAAAGTAAAAATTTGCCAATGGGCCGCGGGCCAAATACACCGATATTACGCATGAAACACAAATAAATGTAGATTTGATCAAGTTCAATTAAATGCATTAATTATTGTCTCTCAGTACAAATCACAGCTGAATGAATGAAATCAATACAGTTTTAGTGAAGTGGAGGCTCCAGGGAAATATGCTGGTTTGAGGAGACTACAGTACGGAAAGATTCCGGCCGGGTAATCAGGGTCCAGAGGAGGGAGATTTTCTGTCATGGCTTATTTAAAGGTTACAATCATATAAAAAACCTCAAAAAGAGAACAGAAACATACATTTTCTATGTAAATAAACTGTTTTTTAAAGGCTACTTGTAAACAAATAATGCTGCTAGTAAATGAAAGTACTAATTTATATTAAATAATATACTCCCAAATTAAATAATCTATATTTTTAACCTGCTCATGTCAGTAAACTGTTTGTTGAAGACCTTTTTCTAAACAGTTTTGCATTACTATAGTACAGTGATTTATAATGTATAGGTTTATTGTACTAGCAAATGACATTTACTTTACAAAAGTAAAGTATTTTCATAGATATATTTTGAAAAAAAGTTTTTAACTACATTTGAATCATATTACTTTATCTTAGCTTTTATCAAAAAGGGGAGGCATCACCGATCAATAGATCTGGTTTTAGCACACTTTTAAACATGATCAGGTTTTAACTCTGTTTGAACTTAATATTTTTAACATAGGACAAGTATTCTCAATTAGTAGTGAACTGAATATTAAACTAACAAAATCAGACTAGTTAACCATGATTTGTTCCTAGAGTTTGTTTTGTTTTGCCTAAACACAGTACAACATTTATAAACAATCAAAACAAAGTAACTGTTAAAGAGTCCGTGTGTCCGCTCCTCCAAAGGGCTCTTGAACGCATCATAAAACTCTGGGTAAGTTCTGACATTCAATGATCGCGAGTGAGGACGGCGCTTACCGGCTTCTTTCATAAAGGGGCCTTGCACCCAATTGTTTTGAAAGATGTGTTTGATTTAAAAAAAATTTTTAGTGCAAGTAGATGTGAACCATGAGTGAGGAGTGCCGATTTTTCTCCGTGTTAGACCCCACACGGGGAGATTAAAAATCCTGCGTCTAACCACTTTGGTCGTGCAGTGTGTGGTGCGTAGCCACACGGCAAGATCACGCAAGCCACAAACATCACACACGAACCGACACCCCCCCCCCCGAGCATTCCCAGGTCAGACGGAAATCTCACAAAATCTCTCGAGATCAAGCGTGACTTCAGAGTAAACAGTCATGGCGGACGAAGAGGATGCAGTGGCGATAGTGTGCAGTTTGTTGTTAACAGAGAAGACACGTAATCCAAAGAAAAGGCAATGGTCAAAGCCATGCTGCTGTGTTTTGGTTTTTTTCCGGTGTTTCCTCACCGGCTTGTCACCTCGTCTTCTTATTGGCTACACGTCGTAGTCATGGCAATGCGCTCGCTTGTCCTCGGAGGACACCACACACGACAAGAAATCGGGCCAAAACAATCCAACATGTTGGATATCCCCGATTTGAGATCGGGAGCAGTCCCGATGTCCTTCCGAGCGACGAGTGCAGTCTTAACACACCACACACGGCAGGATAATCTGTAAGATTTTGTTACGGAAATCGGAGCGTTTCTTAAGATTGTCGTAAGGGGTAAATCGGGTCTAAATCGGCCTAAATATCCTGCCGTGTGAACCAGGCTTAAGACATGTCACTCTTGTTCAGCGAGGTTGAGGGACGCAGATAGAAACTTACAGTGGAGGTGGGCAATGTTTGGGGGGCCAACTGAAATGGTCCGGTGGGCCAACTTTGGCCCGCGGGCCCCACTTTGGGCACCCCTGAGTTATAGTGTCCAGTCATTTGCCTACACTACCACAATTGTCACGTCCGCTGTTTTGACATTTGAAAGCCGCACACAGCTAGCTCGTCAGTGTATTTTTTTTTCCCCCTTCAGCTTGTTTTCCTGTTTGCCACTCTACATTATTATGCCGTTTTGTCTCTGTCACTCTCACAGACTGGCAAACCTCTCAGTCCTACTTTTCTGAAGCGAATGGCCTTTATCTGAGTCTGCAGAGTGGGGCACCGCACAAACACAGAATGTAAATGTGTTTGCTTGTTTTGCCCAGCGTTAGCACTAAAGTTCAAATTAGGAATATAACACAATTTCTTCGAGGAAAGCATCTTCAAAACATCAAAGAATAAAGTAATTCCGATTCTAAAATGAATTGTAAATTTGTATAAACAGAGAAGTGGCATAAGAGAAATATGTGAAAGGCGTACGGTTGGCCCTTTACAAAGTAGTTTCTTACTAAGCCAGATGTATTTTAGTGTTATGCAATTACAGATTCACCCCTTTTTGAGCTTTTTTCCCCCAAATGTACTGCCAATAATAAAATATGTATAAGATATTAACTTGAAGACATCTTTTAGACACAATTTCTAAACGTCAACTTTAATGTCATGACATTTCCACACAAGATGATGTTATACGCTGAAGTCCTGTATTCTTGGACCTGGTTTGAAAAGTCTGGGTCAACCCTGGACAACAGTAGCAAAGGGAAGTGAGTTGTTCATACCTGTGTCGCAAGCTTATACCCCATAGAAAAATTTCAAACACCTTTTTTTTTTACGAGCATACTTTGCAAAGCAAAGAAGAGCTGGATACTTTATTGATCCCCATTGGTTAGCAAAACAAGCAATGTAAAAAATAATGTTCTGTCTTTCTGTAAAATATGGATATTTCATGAGATTTTTGTGAAATTACTGGATTTTAAAACTGTCATTATAACAGATGCAGAAGGCAGTTATTTTTCGTTTGCTGTTTTGGGGATCTGACGGTCGAATAAATTCTGTCCAGACGCTGAGAGGAACTGCTGTAATTTTTGCCTTGGTGTAAAACCAAGTGAACGCTGTGAATCTATGGTCTTGACATTTATGCTGTATACAAATAATACAAGTGTTTTCTGCTGAGACATGATCCCAGACTTCTGCATCTTTTGTAATTTTCTTGTGTAACTTGTGTGTTGTTGTTATACAACCTTCTTCACCTGCCCCCTGGTTAGCAACGCACTATAAAACAGTTTGATTTTAATGTTGTCTAAACTACGGATATATTTGGTCCTGGCGTTCCCACTTAACTCTGTCCCATGATCTCTACTCTAATCTAAACTGAAGGAGTGCAGATGTGCAGTTGTTACTCTTGAGCTGTTCTTTTTTTACAACTCTGTAAGAATTTTAAAAGTTTGGTGCATTGTTCGGGTGTTTTGATGACAATGAAGTAATCTAATCCAATAAAAACATCTCTCTCTCTCTCAAAAAACAAAAACAGAAATATTGCAAGGGCGATAAGATACAAGATAAGTTAAGATTAAGATACATTTAAAAATACATCAATAATTACCCCTCTGCAAAAAGACTAAGTTGGGAGGCGGGTTAGAAGGCCGGTTAGAAGGTGTGTCGCTTTAACCCACTAACTCATTTTTTCACAGTGGGAATTAAGACTGTAGGACAAATGGAAGGTTCTCCATGTCAAACTCTGGACCTCCTGCTACTTTCACCGCACGATGTGACTTATGTGGGACTGCTGCTTTCAAAGGCAGCGGCCATCAAACCTTGGACCTCTTTTGAAAGCAGATCCGGATCAATGCATCGGACCCACCGGTCTCTCTATCGACTTATATGCAAACAGAGCCATCGACCAGCCTGCCGCCCCTTCTTCTCCTTTAGCCACCTGAAACAGCTTAGCTAGCTCATTAGTTACACAGTGTGAATCAGAGCAGGGGAGCGGGGACCAGGAGGAGAGCTGGGTCCAGACTGATTTATCATTTGGCTCAAATTGTGCTTGGATTAACAGATCAGGGCAGTTAATGCGCTCCACCTTTGATACAGCCAGCAGCAGTAGCGTTTAAAACCTTGCCAGCTATTTTTGTTGTGCTTTTTTGCGCGAGGGAAAAGACACTTTTTAGGATTGTTTTCAAGACATGGTTTTCACAAATTCTTATCAGTACCAAACATGGTGTATTCCAAAATATCAGAGCACAGCAAGTTTCACGGATAAGTGGTTATATTTTTGTTTGTTTTTGGTTTTAGTTCTTTTCCAGCTCTGACTGGTGAGAGCTGTGAGATATTACTGTTTCCAAAAACCACCTTCAGCTTCATTTATACGGTTTTACAGACTGATCTGAAACTTCTCAAATTGTTTTAATATGGAACATAACTTCTGGAATACTTTGCAGATTTGTCGTTATGATAATACTTTGCGGCTGTGTTCTTGAAATCTTGAAGAGAAAGAAACTCTCGAAGTGCCAAACGCATTTGAAATAGACATTTGCGTCCCTTTTTCAGTCTTGAAATAGAAGTGAAGTGACACATGCAGAATTTCTCCATAGCGAAGCACACCAAGGTAATGTAGCATAGCACATCAAGCTGAATTCTGAAGAATGACATTAGTTCCTGCTCATTAAAATGATTATAATTATTCTACTGGGCTTTCTTCATTTTCAAATAGAGCCTATAGGAAATCCATGTGATACAGCGATAAATTACAGACAAAACAATCTGCAACAAAACACTTTGCATAACTGACAACAAATATGAACCCTCAAGTTGTGTTTGTAATGTGTGAAAACAATCAATGTAAGGTTTACAAGGTTTTTCTCTCAAGACGAAAGTGAAAAGAAGCTATTTGACTTCAATGCAATTTAATAACATTTATTCTTGTATAGCCCAAATTCCCAACAGTAGTAATATCAGAGGACTTTACGGAACCGTTAAAATTGCCGACAGAGATCAGAGAATCGAACAGTTAAAAACAAACAATATAGAACACATAGGTATTGGTCCATAGGGGGAGCTGACCAATGTCCATGAGTGATGATAAATGTTGTAGAATGTTGAGTGGATCATCACCACAGTTCTTTTTGTTAGACCTACTGACAGTCCAATAGACCCTCCTGCAACCCAGTAGGAAAAAGTGAGAAACCTTGGGGAGGTCCATTGAGAGACGGATCTGCTCCAGACTCCACCTGAAATGTTTTGGCGGTAGACTATCACCATCAAAGGTGACACATGATGGCGTGACATGTCTCTGTTGTCACCGGATGTGGCCAGTCTGACAGACCACGTTAGACTGACCACGCCCCTGGCAGAGTGTCACTGAGAAGTGAGACCCAAGTGTGAGCCATAGTGAAGGCCCCCTCATTTCTGTTGATAGGTCTGTGCCCCTCACTTCCTGATTTCAATTACCTCTCATGAAGAAGCTGATAAAAGACACGTTACGCCATCACGGGGCACCTCTTGCAAAGGTGGAAGTCAAGAAAAAAAACCTTCCAAACACTTGATTCTAATGAAATATCCAGACAGTGATGGAAAGTAAAGTCCCGATGCTGCCCACTCGCTGGGTTACAAGGTTAAATGTCGATCACATAAAAAGTTGCATGATACCCTTTAAGTTGATATAAGATTGGAGGTAAGCATTTCTATCAGCGTTATTTGTACACATTTTCTGAATTCTTTCTCCATTAGTCAGTTCCGTAACTGTTTCATTTCTATTATTTTTTACAACAAATAATAATATGTTTGTTGCGCTTCCAACAGAGTGGAGAGCAAAGTGACACCACACACTGTTTTGGACAAAATACCTCAAAGGGCATCCAGCCTGGTTCAGCTGATGTAAAATGCTGTCCCCCATGGAGCTGGTACTCAGTGTGGGAGGTCACAAATAGTGGTGAATAAAATGCTATAAACACATAAAATCCCACTTCATAAATATACAAAAGAAAAGGGATCCAAGCTAACAAATGTCTGAGTTAGGTTGAATGATTCTTGACATTTTCAATTATTGCCAATGAGACACACACAAAGGGCAGTGGCATTTTTATGTTTTAATTCAAGTAATTTCTTTCATGTCCCTGATGAAAATGTCTTGGCAATTACTGTAATAACAGTACTTTGCTCAAATAAAGAATTTAGCCACAACACTATACTGCTTCCTAATCGTCCAGGCTAATATCAGGATTTTTGACTTGATGAGTTTAATACAAAAATCTTGGTTTTATTGTATAGTTTGCAGGCTGGTCTGTTTAAGGCATGGCAGGTTTATTTGTATAGCACAGTCCATACAGAAAATACAATACAATACAATACAATTTATTCTTGCATAGCCCTAAATCACAACAGAAGTCATCTCAGAGGACTTAAGAAAACCATTGAAATCACCAACACAGATCAGAGAATCAACAGTTAAAACACATAAAGAATATAGAACACATGTTGATAAATGTCCATACATGTTGCAGAATGTTAAAGTGTCCTGGATCATCACCACAGTCCTTCTAATTGGACTCTAACTGCCCAACAGACCTTCCTGCATCGGCAAGGAAAAAGGCAACTCAAAGTGCCTTTGTGTTTTACTACATACCTGAAGCTCTTTTGTCATAAGGCTGAAGAGTGGGCAGCGGAAATACATTTATATGATACACGCTGGCTTTGGAGCATAAAGTTTCTCTTACAAAAAAAAAACAGAAACATTGAATCGGCATTAAACAATCCCTTCCAAACCTGCCAAAAATGCAGACCTGACCTTAGCACGGAGTAGAATCAATCTTAAAATAAAGAACAACTCTCTTTATATCAAGCAATAAAACTCGCTATTTGTCCATTCTTTGCCAGTTCTTTTATGATGGTACTAAAACCTCCTTTGCCAGTCAATGGAACTGCCCCTTCTCTAATGTACAAGTGAAAAAACATAACACAAATGCATCTTGGAGCACTTCAAAACTTTTCAATCAACTATGCCATATCTCAAAATTTGACGTTTCCCAAAGACGTCTCTTATCCGAGCCACCCCTTTATTGAGCCCCCCCCCCCCCCCCCGCCCCCCCCCCCCCCCCGGCCCCCCCCCCCCCCCCCCCCAAAAAAAAACAAAAAAAAAAAAAAAAAAAAAAAAAAAAATACAAAAAAAAAAAAAAAAAAAAAAAAGGAGAAAAAAATAAAAAAAAATAAAAAAAAAAAAGAAAAAAAAAAACAAAAAAAAATAAAAAAAAAAAAAATAAAGCAAAAAAACAACAAGAGGAGATGGCTGAAGAGTGAAAAAAAAAAAAAAAAAAAAAAAAAAAAAAAAAAAAAAAAAAAAAAAAAAAACAAAAAAGGGGCTCGACCACACAATCTCAATTAGCTTTTGGTTAAGAGTGAGTGGGAATGACACCTGTGAAATGGCATGTGGAATTAGGGTTAGCGATTCTGATTATTATTCAGTCAAGTCCTTTGTAGCGGCGCGAGCCATAATTATTGCGGTGTAATTACAACTGCTCGGCTGCTGATTGACAAATCTCCCTCATCCATTCTGCAGACACGCGCCGACGCTCGCAGGCTCGCTCTTTCTCTGCTTCTATCCGCCTATGATATTACAGAATGCTGCCATGGTTCTCTGTTGTAAGGTCAGGGCGGGTTTACTGATACGGCCGTCCGGCACAGCCTCATTTTACAACCCCTCCCCTCCCACTCCACACCCACCCAACCCCAACTAATGCTGGAATCCTTTTAGAGTATCAGTCCTTACAGTGGTTTTGTTGGGATTTTTTTTGGAAAAATAGGGACAGTGGTGATTGATCCAGGACCTTTAAGACATTTATGGACAAAGATGCTAATAAGATAACTACTGTTGTGATCGTAGGGCTATACACAAATAAATGGAATTGAATTGGTAATTACAATCAGGTTAAAGTATTTTAGCAGCGTTTTGGCATAAAAATAGCAAGGCCTGTGGACAAACAACCTTTGCAATGATGATTACCATCTTACAATAATCAACATAATTTTGTCTACGACATAATTTGTGCATTTGCAAACACACTTTCTCACACGGACTTGACACTACAATTATTAACTATTCAATATTAGATAGAGGGATTTTTCTTAGTTCCCAGAGGCTATCCACGAGTCAAGTGTTATCCACTTTCTTCCTCAGACTTAAAAAACACCACAAAATATGAATCCTATGCAAAAAAATAAGTCAAAACATAAAAGAGTGTCTCCATTGCAGGAACTTCCCCCACAGGGCCATATACAGGAACTTTTACTTGAATCAACAGAGTCCCTCCTCCATGCTAGGTACTCCGTTGGGCCCTGATGGGACTTGAGGTTAACCCGGTGCTGATTGGCTAAAGCTAGCGCAGGCTCTGACGCTGACAGAAAGCAGCAAAACAACCACCATTAGCCCAGCAGCATTAGCCCAGCAGCATTAGCCTAGCAGCATTAGCCTAGCAGCATTAGCCTAGCAGCATTAGCCCAGCAGCATTAGCCTAGCAGCATTAGCCTAGCAGCATTAGCCTAGCAGCATTAGCCTAGCAGCATTAGCCTAGCAGCATTAGCCTAGCAGCATTAGCCTAGCAGCATTAGCCTAGCAGCATTAGCCTAGCAGCATTAGCCTAGCAGCATTAGCCTAGCAGCATTAGCCTAGCAGACACCACTGGAATCAGCAAACAGCACGGCAGGATTCAGATGGGGTTTGAGACATCGCGGTGAAATTAAAAGATATATTCAGACATATCAGCTTCACCTCGAAGCACTGGGGATTCTAAAATACTCAAAGACCACAACAACCAGAGCGGTTACGACCGTAATATAAACAAATGGGTTTGCCGTAATGAGTTTCGCTTTTGCTGGAATCGAAACTGCGTGACATCGCCCAGTGGTCCTTCTCTGCAGTGGATACACGGACACTGAGAGGACCGAGGGATTGGAAGGTTCCTGTAAAAGTTCCACCCCGCTCCTTTTACCAGGAACTCCTGCGGTGGCAACCAGGCTTATGTATTTTTTAGACTCGGTTGCATCTTTCGATCAGTTTTTCCAGTTAAAAAAGTGAGTACCAACCCTCACTCAGCCAATCAGTTCTAAGTATCTACTATGCTTTCTAATGGAGGATGACAGCATGTCGTGGTCCTAAAATTAGTCACAAAATGGTACTTAAAAGGTGTGGAAGGATTTTCTTCTTCTGGGTTGATCAACTAAAAATTGGTCCTACTTATTGTCAATAATTCTGTTGATAATGCGAGACACGTTTTAATAGGTGTTCCCTCTGAGGAAGGTGGTTCTTTTCTCCTATACACCTTTAAACAAGACTCTTTCTGTAAGGTCCAAGACTTTGACTAAACGACATTGGCTTTTCACTGACTTGGGTTTTTAAACATGCTGAACCATTATTCCCAATCAAAAACACATAAGTTGAGTTGTAGTTTGCTTGTTGCTTCAGTAAATTCAATAAAGACTAGCAAGCTTCTCAACATTATAAGAAAGGTAGACTCTCTTGTAAATTTTATGTGAGCAGGTAATGGCTTTTTTTTCTTTAACTATACATTATAAATCAGTTTGTAATTAGTTTGAACTTCATGATTTGTCTGCTCCACCAGTGAATCGCTTGTTAGACCAAAATAAAAGTGCAAACTGCTCACTCAAGAAAATCCACTGACCCTGGCAACTGGACGGGAGAAATAATTAGACACCAAACTTTATGTTAAATCTATTCCCTTTAATGAGGGACACGATTATAGATTCACTTCCCTCTATAATTGCGAGCCGCTTGCAATCTCGATGGGCCAGTAAACACGCAACGCAATGTCCTGCTGATGGAAGAAGCCACTATCTTCTTTGCCAGTTTTTTTGTCTACCGCAGCTGTAAACCAACTTTCCATTGACCAAAACTATAGCTACATAGAAAGTCCAACATTTAAAGATTGAAAGAATTGACTTGTTTTGCTTTTACCTTTTTCTTCTTCATGTCAAAATGAAAGAAAAAGATTATCCCAAGTCATTATTATTCCTTACATCTCTTAGCAGAAGATGAAGATGGATCGGGGGGGAATCCTTCCTTGGGGGATGATTGAGGCTTTGCTTTGGTAATTTTCCGGGATCCTGCTGTCACGATGCCGCTCAGCATTTAGCCTAAAACCAGAGCCGCGAGGGCAAAGCAATTCCCCAGAAACTGAAAGCCAATGTATACTCGAGCGTCGCTGTGCTTGCGGTGGCACTCATCACGTCATCTGATGTCACATGACCAACGCAAATCCTTGTGCTACCACCCAGGCACCATCGGATTTTTCTAACTACGCAGCCGGCAGAGCAGAGAAGGTCCGTTGGGATTGGAAGCATGGAGCGGCTGCAGGAACATGGATAAGGCCCTTCGGATCAGATTCAGTGCTTTGAAGGAACCGAAAGAAAAGCAGTTTGGGCTCATGGCTTACGAGCCTGATATACAAGGAGGCTGTGGACTAGAGTTTTGATTGGATATCAAACTATTTATACTGTGCATTAGTTTCTTTTGCGCTGTGCCTGTCTTTGTTTGAATCTCCACTTGTACAGAGCTTATTGTGTCCGTCATCCCCTTCTTGTAAATATTTATAGATATGTATTTAACACTTATTGTTTTGCTTGTTTGTGCACAAATACACTTTATTAATACAGTAACTATATGTTTTCAACAAGAACTGGGACACGGGAAGGCCATGTCTGGAGGTGGAATCTAACCCATGTGCTAACTGCTGCGCCACTTTGAAAATTGATAGAAAACACTTCAGTCATACACTCCAGGAAATATGAGTAATAAAACCTCCTAACCCTAACCTCAGCATGTTCAAGTTTATGTAAAGTTCAAAATAGATTGAACCAAATATGGTGACAGCGATTTCAATAATACATTAGTTGTGAATAATGGATTAACTGGTTACAACTCTATATCGTATGTACTTGTTTTCATATTCATGTACAGTCATTGTCCATAGAAATATCCATTGCTGAACTCTCGGTCTACATGTCCAATTAGTTGATGATCAATGACAATAATCTGAAGGCTAGTAGACACTGAATTTTCATTTCCCAAAAAAAATCCATGTTTTGTCTTCAAATCATCTTTAAAACAATACAAGCCATCCAACGTATTGCCTGCTACAAGTCAAAGCAAATAAGCTTTTGATATAAAGTCTATCATTGAGTAGTGAAGTTAGTAAACAGTTAGTTAGAAAACAGTAAAATTGACCATATCTACATACATTATATATAAGATTAAAAATATTTGACTTGAATTTAGTTGTCCCGAAAATGTGACACAGGCTTCTTCTCTGACAATGTTCAAATCCAGGTTGAAAACAGTTCTGTTTAGCTGTTCATACAACTGAGGATTTTTATTGTCACTCTTTTTGATGTTTTGTTATAATTCCATCCATCCATCCATTTTATTCCCCTTAATCCATTTCTGGGTCGGGGGGTGGCAGTCAGAGCTGCACCCAGTACACAGAGCACCAGCCCCTCACTGATCCTCCTGCAGGTGCTGAGTTCGCAGGAGCTGAGATTTTCCAGCGGGGGATTTTTGGGCAAAGAGGGGTTAAGTGTCTTGCCCAAGGACACAACGACAGCAGTCATTAGTGGGAGTCGGGAAATAGGTCTCGTGGTGGATTTGAACCTACAACCTCTACCAACTGAGCTACTGTCGCCCCAATTGTTATAATTCATGATTTTAATTCCTCGTGTGGCTGTCTCTTGTTTTTTTCAGCACTTTTAGTTCCCTTGTGTATGAATTGCGCAATACAAATAAACTTGCCTTGCCTATTTTATGCAGGAGGTATTTTCAAAATCCTGCATATGGCTCTGATTGTTATTACACACGGAAAAACTTCTAATTAATCCAAGAAAGAGAAAGCCTCGCTCTTCACAGTCTGGTGGCTTGTTACTTCTGAACTATTCTTAGCAGTGTAATAATATTTTCATGTACCGGTGCATACGTATTCGGGGACCTTCTTGCTCTTCGGGACACCGCCGGTGACATATTCCATTTCACTTCACTCGAGTGACTGCCTGCAAAGACTAAAGGCTTTTAAACGTGCAATTATTTATAGTATTAGCTCTTAGTATCATGTATGTTTCGCCTGGATCTCACCCCCCAGGCTTCACCCCAACCACCCCGATCTCTGCTGCCGGCCCCAAATTGCTTCCAAAGTCGCCACGCGTTCCTCCATGCTGATTTAGAGAGCGAGAAGAAGAGTCGGCAGCGAGATGGATAGATGAAGTATTGATGAAAAGCTAAATGTGTGATTTGTAGCATGGCATCAAAGGCATTGGCCTCACAGCGGCTCCAATGGGAAGATGAAGGGGGGAAAGATTGTGCACAAAATATGTATGATTTGATTTTCACTTGAATTCAAGATTGTGTCTAATTTAGTAGATTTGTCTGCTGGTGGAGCAAGCTGAGTTCAAAACATTATTGACCATTTAAAAGAACATAATGACAAGCAATATTTTTTACCATTTTATGTTGAAAATAATGTTTCTTATTGGCAAATTGATGTATTTTCATAGTCCAAGCTAAAGCATCTTGTGTGTTGTTTTAAGAGCATAATCTAGCCAAAGCCCTGCATGGAATGAGGGAGAAAATTCCATATTTGAAAAAAGGTTTGAATTTATGCAGTTATAATGTAATCCATTGTTCAAACGGGGTGTTTGACGGTTTAGCGTTTGTAAGTAGAAAATGTGAGTAATAAATAATCATAATAATGGATGGTGGGATTTCTGTAAATATTAAACGGTATAAGCAGCGCAATGACATACTAACCCAGAGCTGTTTTACAAGGGTTTATTTGTTTTAGTAAATTTCATTTCAATTTCAATTACATTTATGATATTGGTTGCAGTTGATCAGTTATAGATTCACCAACAACAGATCAGAGAATGAACCAGTTTGAACTCAATAATAACGCAATAATAACAAACACATGGGAGATATTGTCCATAAAGGGCAATTGACTGCTGTCCAAACATTTTAATAATGGCCATAAATGTCCTTAAATGTCCTGGATCGTCATTGTTCTCAGACTCTTCTGCACAGACATAGAATGACTCAACAAAATCAAAGCGTATCTTAGTGCTTTGTTACTCTAAGATGATTCAAGGTGATCATTTTTAGAAATAAAATAAGCAATTCTATTAACACATTTGACAAAACTTTAAATGAAACCTGTTCTACCATTCATGCTCATCACTAAATACATCTTTAACGTGCACAGTCACTTTTCATTATATTCATTCTTGGGACTTAGGCAGCGATGGTTTTGTTCTACAAACAAAAAAGATCTCCATGTTCCAGGAGAAGAAATATAGTTCAGACAAAAAAGGGGAAAAAATAAAACACTTGATCTAATCACGGACTGTGCTTTCAGTTTCAATTGCTTTCAATAGATAAATTCATACAATAAATTGAAAAATGACAATGGACTTTCATTGCTTTTTTTTGCAATTATATTTGAAATGATAAGCAATCCAAATATTATTTAAAATGCAACATGAGTTTAGAAAAATATGTTTGAGGTTTGTGCATGAATGGTTGATGGTGGTTGTATGGCAAAAATGGCAAATACTGGTCAGTACAAAATGTCAGGGAAAATGTGGCTACAGTAGTAGTTTATCACCTCCATGTAAGGAGTGAAAGGACACGTTTTTTCTTTCTTTCAATGAAATAATATAGGCTTGCAAAATCACGTTAAAGGGCCCACAATATAAGTAATGCATATTGAGTGTGTTTGGATCAGTCAACCTGTCAAAATACAGTTTATTCCAAATGAGTGGCCGTAAGTGTGCCCAGCAGCCATGTAATCAGGCACACAAATATATCAATCAGTTATTTTCAAATTAACTCACAGCTGGTCATGCAATACAATGTTTCCGCTCAATCGAAATTCTGAATTTGGAATGAACGTATAAAATCAAACAAAGAACAAACCTCCTTGAACGAGAGAATTTACACATGCACATGTCTCTAATTTTAGCAAACCTTTAAAATGCGTTGCCGTATAGAGCTTCAAGAACGCGCTGATTGCTCTCATCTCTCCATTCTGTGCTGCTTTTATCCAAATCAAATGCTAATGCCGGCAGAAGGCCCTTTGAAATTGAAATGATGTGAAAATAGAATTGCAGTGGCAAATGAGCTGTGTTTGCTGGTCCCGTCGGGCAAGAGCGCGCTTTTGAATGCGTCTCTCTTCAGCACGCAGCTCTGTTTTGGGCCTCTGTCTCTCCGGTCTGCGTTCTATACATTTGCTTGACGGTTGAAGGTCCTAAGGGAGCGCCCTTCAACTTGAGTCTGATTGGTGCAGAGGATTCGGCTGAGAGCATAAGGTTCTCAGCAACACCTCTCACACACATATCAAAAAGGTTGCGTTTGAGGTTACGTCACAGTGTAATGGCTATTGATGAATTATTTGTGTCGCTCAAAGTGGAACTGGAGAATACAGTTGTGCCTGAAAGAAACCAGAGATTTCATCGCTTTGTTTGTATTTTGAAGAATGTTATATGAATGAAAACACACATGCTTTTCCTCCACCCAATGTTAGTGGTTGTGTGAAGCCATTTATTGTAAAAAAAAAACAGGTTTTGTTCTTTTGCAATGATAAAAAAATTGAGCCACTCTATTCCGAGCTCAAATGTTCAGTCCATGCAATTTTCACGCAAATGGATGATTTTTACCAAAAATAATGGGCAGTCGTACCATCAGAGAGGATATAGAACCCATCTAGTGCCTGTGCTTCAGAGCCTCCTCCAGATGTGGGGCTTTCTGTATGGAGTTTGCATCTTCTCCTCATGTCTGCTCCAGCTTTCTCCAGGCGCTCTGGTTTCCCCTACCGCTAAAATCCTCTACAACCTCCAGCTCCGGTAGTCATGTCCAAGCTGAGCATGAACACCTGGAGATGGGTCACCATGGGCACTGCTCCTGATACAGGCCTTAGTGGCATTCAGGATGGATAAAATACAAATTTCCGTACTGGGACAATAAAGTATAACATGACTACAACTACTACATAAGTCTCCATAGATGTAAAAAGGGCAAAATGTGGCTGCATTTGAGTAGTTACTGTTTTTAATTTTGATCAGAAAACACATATTTGACAATAAATGGCTTTACATAACCAAAACCTCTTAACAATATTATTCATGATCTCAGATATATGGGAAAACAATCTTAAAATTCAATAAGTAGTAGTGGTATTCAGTAAGTAATAAGGGTCAACCTAGGAAATACTTTGTCGTCCAAACAAATACCTTGATGGATTGGTCGACTAAAAAGGGAGCGTGGCCAATGCTGTAAATCTCATCATGTACCTGATCAAAACTGTTATCACAAAATGTGGTAAATGGGAAATGCAAGTGGCTTGAAAGCAATGTTAGCCTCTCGACTGTGATGAGTCCTATACACTGCAACTATAAATACCTCAAATGCCGATGTCTGAAGTATTAATGAAGTGGTATAATCCCATTCGTCCATAAAAGTTTATATTTCCAATGTTTTTTTTTCCTTTTTTGTGAAAAAAGATTTGATTTCAACAGTGTACTCACATTTGACGAAGGAAAGATCAGTCACGACAAAAAACAGAAGCAGACAAATACTAGGACTGTAGCGACTAATGAGTTCAACCAAACAGGAAGTGTCTCATATCAGGTCAGAACAAAAGAGCTTTCCAATAGGGGATACCAGGGCAAAGAGGTGTCTGCTGTAAACAATATGTTAAATGGACTTGAAAGGGCAGGGCAGTCTTCCCTCTTGCAGCGTACATTTGCATTATTAGATAAGTGTGTGTGGGCGACAGTAGCTCAGTTGGTAGAGCATTGGCCTTTGAGCCTGAAGGTCGTGGGGAGACCGAGACCTTCTCCACCAACTCCCACTGATGTCTGCTGCCGTTGTGGCCTTGGGCAAAACACTTAACCCTACTTTGCCTGAAGCCTCCGCTGAAATAACAAGGCTGTTATCGCACTGACAGAGCAGCCATCCTCCTGTAGACTCACCCCCTGCAGGTGGATCAATGAGGGGCTGGTGCTCTGTGTACTGGGTGCAGCTCTGACTGCCACCCCCCGACCCAGAAATGGATTAAGGGGAAGAAGATGGATGGATGGATGTTGTGTGTGTGAGGTGTGACATAAGCTGGTTTTCTCTCAATAAAGTAAATATAAATGTTTTTGTAGTTTATGTGGCAATAATATGATTGTGTAAAAACATTTTTGCTAAAAAAATGGTGAGGTTAGTGTTCACATATAGGTCCTCTTCATTTGACCCATTCTGAAATGCCACCCGGGCCTCTGTCACCCCAGCACAGTGCTAGAGAACTCATCTCCCTGGTCAAGAACATGTTAGCTATGATGCATTTTTTGGGTAGTGAAGAAACCAAAAGCACCCAGAGGTAACCCACCCACGCATAAGATGGACATACAAAAATGCACACACAGTATCAAACCCACAACTTGCTCTGACGCATGAAAGCTACCCACTAGAGTATATGGGGTTGACATAGTTATGGTTATAACAACATGTATGTCTTGGAGTTGAGTGAACCATGGGAATTAGAGTCCAGATCGCTGTGATCCATAACATTGACATTAGAACGTTGCTTGTTTGTTTTGAGTATCTGACTCACGCACTCTGAACTCCATCCCTTCGCCACTCAGGAAAAAGAGATTTGTGGATTACATTTGTGGCTGTGTGACTGCTTTAAAATATGATGACTATATTTATATATATATACTTATACTATATATATCCCTTCATGGTTACCATAGACGTCGCCCGGCCAAACAAGGTCTGCATCAGGTGATGGGGAACCAGAGCACCTTGATGAGAAGTGGGTGCTGGGACAAGGCGACAAGGCGAAATTGTGAAAGATGCGAGAACAGGCCTAGGGAATATAGGAGGCCCCATCAACACCAACTCCCCATCCAGATATTGGGTACAGAGCCCCAATGGAACCGATAACGCTGAACGAGGAAGCGGCTGACCTGAAAAATAAGATCACGGCGAAAATGGGCACGAGGCACAGGCACCGATTACAACGGTTGTGTGAAGTACCACCTTCACATAGGAATGCCCTACAAGGTCTTTATAGAAAATACAAAATCAGAATCAGAATCAGAATCATTTTTATTGCCACGTCAGTAACAAAAGTTACCACTTGAAAATTGTTTTGGCAGAAGCGTGCCACGTCGTCATTTGCGGCGCTGTGCGCAAGCAAGAAACAGCAGAGAGCAATAACACATGGACACACACCAAAATGTAACACACAGTAATGTTAGATGCCTTCAAATCTGTTGCTTTGACTATGAAACACACTGGCAAAAATAATGTCAAAGAGCTTAAATTGGATAAATTGACAAATAACATTTTGGTCTGCACTGCAGGTTCCCAAGGAAAATATTATTTTTGCTCATACACAGTGTGGAGATCTACAAAGGCAAGTCACATTTATTTGTACAGCACAGTTCCTACACAAGACAACAGGAAGGGCTGAACAAAACACGATAGAAACAATCTCACAAGGCATTAATATCATTTATAATCACAGTACATTAAAAGAGTAAAGATTGTATCCCTCAGTTGTACACACAGCTAAAGAGAATGGTTTTATAAACAGGATTTGAGCATTGTCTTAGAAGAAGCCTGTCTTACATTTTCAGAAGACTGTTCCAGATTTTATTTCCAAAAATGTGGCATGCCGTTTATATGCTGAGAAAATAACTTCAACGTAGGTCAAAATCTCAGTTATCCAAGGCCAGGGTGTACCTCTAACCACTGCTGCTACTTGTAGCCTTGGCCCTCTGCCCAGTATGGAAATGCCCTGCGCCCTAATGGACATTTCATTTAATAATCAATGATTGATGGCTGCTGGTAATGATGTATAAGCAGCAGGATTGGGGCATGGCGGCTTTTCACAGTCGATAATTGGAATGAGTGGAGTGTGTGCGGACAGACGAGCCAATAGTGTGTCGCCTTAACTCTGCACTTGTCAATATGGCGTCTCTCTATTTGCCAGCAGCAATTAGCAGCGTGCGGTCCGTCGCATTGTCCGTGCAGCCGAACCCGCGCCGAGGGTCAACCAACGCCGCTCATTAGCAACACTTGACCTTTGACAACTGGAGGCTAAAATTGGGAAGTGATACAAAACATGAGTGAAGGAGCTGAGAAGTGAAAGGACAAGAAAGCAATACAGAACCTCTTTGCAAACTCTTTCTGGTGTTCTGGAGGAGGACCCATCACTACAAATTATCCATACATATATATTTATACATTATACATTTTTACGTACATATACATGTATATTTACACATTTATAAATCTTTTGATGCTGTATAACCCACCAAGGAGCTCCCCTTTTATAAATACATGTACTTCATTAGGGGAATGATCATATTTTGCGGACAAAGAACAAATTGCATATAATTGAAACAATCAATGATCATCAAATTAACAAATTGTTCACTTTTTGGTTTAGATTTTGAATTGTACAATATGTCCACACCTTTGCATTTTTTTTTTGCATTTCTGTACAAACATCAATTTTCTCTTTCCCCTTTTCTCTCTAGAGCAATTCATAAAAGGCACTAACACTGACTTTATATACTAATTATTTCACTATTTATTTTATTTTTGACAAGCTTTTAAGGTGGCTTTTATGCCGTCTTTGCCAGGGATACTAGAATGTAGAGTAGGAAATTGGCAAGGCCTGGTCTGGGTGGAGCTGGGCCACATTAAAGGGCTGTAATTATCACGTGTTTGTGTGTGTGTAAACACGATGAAACATTGGAGCAGACAGATCTGGGCACATGCAGCTACAGTATAGAATTAAACCACTACAACTGCAAACGCTATGTTACTTTGCACTTTGTTTAGCTCCTGGATTGATACATACTGTATATCCCGTGGTTTCAAAGAGTAAATTTTTCTCATTCAATAATAGTAGACAAAGTAAATATCTCGACTTGTAGAGCAGAGAGTGAGAAAAATGGAAAAACTCATGCTTCAAGCTTTGTGAAATTTTAGTCGGCTCATCATTTGCATCCACGGCTTTAACTTTTTAGGTAGTTTGATTGTTTTTTTGTTATTTTTTTAACAGTTGTGCTATCCTCACACAGTGAAACAATAAACTAAATATGTGATGCGATCTGGGAAAACCCGTCGGATGTCGCGCTAGCACGTTCCGAGTAAACAGTGAAAATAGGTCGAGTGTCCTTTTTTTGGCTAAATTGTGTTTTCATTAAATAATTATTATATAACGTCTTGTCTTTGATTTCTGAAAATATCTAGGTGAAATTCACTAGTTTTATACATTAAAAATTGTGATATGTTTTGATAAACCGAATGTTACGTTACAGCCTCCGCTCTGACCCCGGGAGCAGCTGCAGCCGCTTTGACAGCTCAGTGAGAGCACTGCTGTAACGGGGCTCCGAGCGCGGACCATAGACAGGCGGACAGGACCATAGACAGGACCATAAACACGTGAACAGGACCATAAACACACGAACAGGACCATAGACACACGCGGACAGAACCCATAGACACGCGAACAGGACCACACGCGGATCATAGACAGTTGGACAGGACCATAGACACTCTGACAGGACCACAGACAGAACCATACACGGACAGAACCATTGACACGCGTTCAGACAATCCCCAGCTTGTTGCAAGTGCAGGTCTCCCCCGTGTCTCCAATGCGCTCACAAAATTAAACCTCGGGTACCTAATTTTATCCTTGCATTAAAAATGCTTGGTGGTTGTGGATATTTATACTGCGTGATTGGATAGAATAATACTGGCTTTGTCTAATACATATATAATGTTCAGTAACTTATAAAGAGAAAGACACTAAAAAGAGTTAGAAAGGTTTCATAAAACAAATTCAATTCATTTAATTTTGAAATCATTCTTGATTTCCATCTAATTCATGAGGTTTGTGTGTTTAATTGGTGCCAAAGTAAATTTTTTTATCTTTTACAACATAGTGACTAAAATAAGTGTGTGCCATAACAGAGTAATTCATATTAAACATGTTATATTTGATTGTGGTGATTCTATTTAGAATGTCTATCTTTAAACCTGTTTTTCTCAGAATTCTGTTTCATAAAACCATGTGAATACGCCGACTTCCGATAATGATAACTTTTGTTACAGACCTGCTATGAAAAAAAGAAAAAACAGATTTGAAAAGAGATTTAAATCAGCTTTAAGACGGTGTCAGAATCTTAAGTTGGTCAAATTTCACCATGTGATGGGTTTTCCCAGATCGCATCACATATATTTTCTTTTAAGCTAATTTTGATGATTTTTCCTACCGCCCCTGTCTCATTTAGACTCTTTGAGATCCTAATTGTTTTTGCTAGAGAGATGTCAAATTCTGCTCTTTGAGCCTTAATTTGACCCCCTGAACATGCATGAAAAGTTGTAAAATTTTGCCCAAAAATCAGACCTGGCAAAAAATGTGATATTTTGGTGTTTATTTTTATGGGACTCAAAAAATGCCAGAACAGCGCCACCTACAACAGCCAAAATAATACCCCTATGGGAGTTTTGGAGATCAAGTTGGTCGTAGAGATATGACATTCGGTACACATGTTCCTCAAGTCAGGACAAAAAATATATATTATTATGGCCCCGCCCTCTGACAAACAGGAAGCCCATTAATTTCACTGCAAAATGGAAAAAGGAAAAGCATAGTTTTCATACATGTCGGTTGGAAATCTTCTCCTCCTCGGCCGTTTCACCCATTCGCCACAAAAACGCTCCACATCATCTAGCAATAGACACGGCTTGCGGCTTTAATTTAGTGTATTTTTATACTACTTTTAAACTGAATGAACTAGGGGTGGTCAAGTTAGGAAAAATAGTCAAAATTCAGCTGAACATATTTATGTTCATTTTAAATCATTGTGACCCGAGGATAGCTAAGGGGTTAAATATGGGTTTGGGTATGCTTTAAAAATAAATCAAATATTCATAATTATCTTTTTGTTTTAGAAAGAGAATAGCTCTATCCATTAAGGCATATTAATATAGTTTTTCTTCCTGATTGTACCATCAGTTCTTTATTTGCAATTGAGATTTGTTTTTGGTGAGAGAACAATCTTGCCACACTTTCAGAGCGTGTTCAATCGCATGGTGCTGGACATCATCAGGGGAGCTGTGTAAAAGTCAACTGCATCAGTGACTGTAAATTATTGTAAGGCTACTCTATAGGCCACAGTTGCGGTAAATTAAATTTGCAACCGCCCACGTGTTAGCTAACATGCGTGTCGTGTTGAATGCCATCACACCCATATCTCATGTTAACCAGTGCTATGTTTTCCATAGGCTTTGACCTCGCCATCTTTAACAGCTGACATAATGAGCTTTTATTGAATTAATGTGTCAAAATAAGGTTTACAGTTCTTTGTGCCAGTATAGTGTCATCACCCATGAACATGTTTGTCTTCTTACAGTGTTGCCATTATTGTCAATGTATTTGTTTTATTAAGATTCCCCATTAGATTTCTTAAAATACCTAGAAATAATATAAAATAATCTGGATGCATCTACCTATCTATAGAACAAGGGGGGTCTGTATCTTCTCTTGCTAATGGTTTGTCCATTCAACCCAGTTTTGGATTCCATTTGAGGATGATTGTATGTGTCACCAAAGTGTGCAAACCCTCACCCTGCAGGGAAATCTACAACTACAACTACAGTTTTTAATGGCGGTTAGTGTGTGTTGCCATGTGTGATTTGTCTGGAAACAGACCAACATTTCTGGCAAGGTTTCATGATGGAAAGAATAGCTAAGTGTGAGCTGTCTGCACGGACAGTGACGCTGTCTGTCATGGACTCAGATACATGAAGAACGTTTGGCAGACAATTCTGCAAGTAAGACTCTGTAAAGAAGAAACTCCTCATGCTGGAGCATACACTGACGGTGCGGGGCCTCAGGCAATCCCGTTGGACTTAGACGGTGCATAAAACCATGTTACACTGATCTCAGAGCACCGACTCTGCAGCAGCTCTGCTCTGGTCTTCTGGTGATTCAAAAGTGTCCTCATGTTGTCACCTGTAGACCTGCGTAGCTTTGGCCAAAACCAACGAACCGGAGTGAGGAAGATGCTTTGTGCCATCAGGAAATGTGTCCTTTTTTATTTAACATGTATTTAACCAGGAAAGTCCCATTGAGAATAAGAACGTCTTTTTCAAGAGAAGGAAAAAGTTACAGATCATAAAAACTGTTGTATGTCAATGAGGATGTCTCAAGTGCTCTTAATCTTTACTTCAAAGCATTCAATGAAAAAGTTCAGTCAAATGAAATAAGTTCAGTCCTGCACATCAAAAGCAGACCCACAAATACAAATGCAACCTTGCTTGGTGTGAAAACAGACTTTTTCACAGAGGAGATTTATGGTGATTTCACACTCCACTGCGTACACCGCACGGACACTGCACCAGTTAAATAAATAGATCTAAACTATTCAAAAACGGCCTATTTAAATCAAGAAATACTGTTTCTTACCATTCCCTTTCATCACACTATAGACACAGTTTATTTCCATAAATTTAAGGTGAAGTAATCTAATGGACATGTTTGGAATAAAGACTTTGTGAGTCAGAACAATTGAGCTTACATTTTGTGATTAAAGACACTAAACATTAACTGTGACATGCCTGTTGTATCCACTATTACAACACAAGGAGACACAAAGAGAAAAGAGAAAAAATTGTCACTGCAATTCTCAAAGGAGCATTATAAAGTGGCAAAGGTATTCATAGCAACACTTTGATGTCACATATCAGCTTGCATAGACATTTCAACAAATAGCATCTCAGAGTCCCTCCCTGCACATGCCGCTGTAACATGGCTACGATGTGTTCTTCAGCAGCTGTGTGTCCCTGCCTTTTTACACTAATGACTTTTGTCACCACAAACGCAGGCTTCCTCTCTCATCTCCCCGTGCAGCAGGGAGCAGCGGGGAGCGGCCTGTTTGGAAGATGCTGAGTTCAACTCAAATGAGGCTTTGGGCTGCTCCCTGGTCCCAGCGCGCAGCAGGACAGAGCTCATGTTAAAACTAAGCAGATTAGAATTGCATTTTAACAAGCAATGACCAAATGGTGTTCTATTGCATATTTGGGAAGTAATTGGAGTATAATATACAGTGTGTAATCAAATCAAAACTCAAACTTTATTTATAAAGCGTTTTTCATACAATAAAATGCAACACAAAGTGCTTTAAGGCTTAGTCAAAATCAATACAACATGCCTTATAAACCCCACCGCCCCACAGACCCACCCATAAACCATCCTAATTATTAGATATACATCCAGATGCACATACCCGTACACACACATACACACACACACACAGACATATATAATCATTCGGATACCGGATATTCATGTGATTCGGCAGTTCAGCTCTCCAGATATATTTTTTTCTTTTCCTAAGTTGAGCTGTAGATACTGTATGTGTAGATCGCTAGCCGCTTGGAATTTCTGTGGTATCAAGGTAAACTAATTCCCAACTTTTGAGTCACATGTTCAAAATGCTCAAAACATACACATGCATATTGTTCATGTAGACCTAGATTACTATATTTGTTGTGTGGATGCCATGCTGTGAGTGACTGGACACACAATCAGCAGGAGGGCCAAACTCATACTGTAGCTTCACTGTACGATGGATCTTTCTTCACCCCCCTCCCCTTCTCTGTGGTCTGACGCTGGCCGAGCCTCCGAGCGGCCGTCATGTCTGTGTTAGCGAGCGCCTTCAGAGCACTCTGAAAGTCTCCGCCGCTGCTGTCACAGTGCATTTCACACAGCGCTGGGACAACACGGAGCTGAGATGACAGGTCCAGAGTGTGAGGGGAGGAGTAAATGGAGTGGTCAGTGGCCCATTAGAGCCGCTCAGAATGAGAGTTCACAAACGTGCTTGTCACAATGCGTCAGAGCATGCTTAGTCACCACGGTTACGGGGGGTGGGATTTGGCCCAGGGTCGGGTCGAGTCAAACAGCTGAGTGTTACAAATGACTTCTTTACTCTGAGCAGGTATTTATATAACAATGCACTTAACTGAAATCCAGTCCAAGTCCAAGTCTGACCCGGCCCATCAGCAGAGTGGGGGAATGCGGCCCTAAAGTCATATACTTTGGGATTATCGGATGGTGCAGGAATAATCCACTGTAAAACACTTTTGTGTGAAACAGATTCTCAGTTGCAGTGCCAGCATGATTATATGATTCATTATACAATTATAATAACAGTCATGCAGGGGGAAAAGTATGTATTTTCCCCCGTGTGAACACATCTGTATATTTGCATTTGTTCAAAAATATATGTATTAGTCTACCCCTTTCACCACTTTCACTTAAAATAAACACTGGAACCCTCTCTTCCAAAGATTCTGAAAAATGCATAAAAAGTGGATCAGACACTTCAGGAAGAGATCTCAAATTACACCCATATTATATGATATCATTACTCGCTCACAATTGGGCGACAGTAGCAGTTGGTAGAGCATTGGCCTTAAGCCCAGAAGGTCGTGGGTTCAATTCCCACCTCTGCACCTTCTCCACCGACTCCCACTGATGACTGCTGTCGTTGTGTCCTTGGGCAAGACACTTAACCCCACTTTGCCCAGAGCCCCCACTGAAAGATCAAGGCTATGCTCACACTCAGAGAGCAGCCGTCCTCCTGTGGACTCACCACCTGCAGAGGGTCAGTGAGGGGCTGGTGCTATGAGACTTGGGTGGCATCTCTGACTGCCACCCCCCTGACCCAGAAATGGATTAAAGGGTAGAAAATGGATGGATGGATGGAGTTGAGTATGTGTGAAGAAAGTCTAAAAAATTAGCAAGACACTTAACCTCTGGGAACACCAGCCACAGTGGGGCGGCTGCGGCTGTAAAGTGCCAAACTGCTGTTGTGTCCTTAGGCAAGACACTTCACCCCCATTGCCTAGAATGAGTCTGGTGTGTGTATGAATGGTTGGTGGTGGTCGGAGGGGCCGATGGCGCATACTGGTTGCCTCGCTTCTGTCAGTGTGCCCCAGGGCAGCTGTGGCTACATTAGTAGTTTATCACCACCGTGTATGGAGTGAATGAATAATGACACATGTGAAGCGTCTTTGAGTGTCCAAAAAAGCGCTATATAAAATCGATGCATTATTATTATTATTATTATTAATTCAGACAGATTGACTTTAAAATACACACACTCTAATAGGAGGTGCTTCAAATTGCTGAATATATTTCTATTTCTGATTTACTTGTGCCTTTACAAGTTGATCCTGTTAGTTCAACTTGTGCAGCCTCTCATCCTCAAAACTCAACCATGTACCGTAAATTCTGGACTATAAGCCGCAGCTTTTGTCCTTCGCTTTTTCTGTAGACCGACATAATTGATGAGTTGTTTATAGAGGTCAAATTAAATTGTATTTTATGTCAATCAGTCATTTGTATCCACCATTGTCAACATGGAATGTACTAGAAGAAAAGTGTGATCATGATAATTATTATACTTTGATAATTACCAAAATGAACGCATTGAATATATAAAAGCCACAGGCAATGTGAGAAAAAATATTAATAACATGTATTTTTGGTTTGTTACCAAGCAGATTAAATACAGTTTAAAAGTCCTCACAATAACTTTGTGTAAATATCTCATAACATGTTTTTTTTTTTTGGGTTCTCTGTATAGAAAGATTAAGAACAATCAGTGACTAATTATTGAATATTATAACATGGGACACGTGCGGATTAAAATCGAGTACGGCTTATAGTTTGTAAATTATGGTAGCTATTCCTTGTGTAAAACGGGACGTAGGAGAAGCAGTTTTCACCCATTATGCTCCTTGTAAATGAACCGCTCTGCTAAATGGCATCAAATATGCTCAAGAAGAAATAAAAGCCAAACATTTATTCTTCTGGTTATCAGCCCGCTAAACACAAGCAGTTTTTTGTGGTCTTTGGGGAAAATACCCATGGCTGAAGCAAACAACACCCTATCCAGGTTTTGTAGTAGATCCATGGCACCAATGCACAAGTGTTTCTCCATCACATTCCCAAGAAAAGAAAAGACATCAGACCGGTGAGAGATTGATGGAGCGCCCCTGCGGGTTTGGGGCTGATTTGCAGTTGGGTCACACGTCTCTCTCGTGTCCGCGCTGCCATTGACTTACTGACACTGACACTGGGGCTGTGTGTTTGCTCAGCAGAGGAGGGAGAGGGAAGGAGTGGGCAGCAGCAGCAGAATCAAAGCGTTTGTCTGAAGAGGAGGATTAAGGGCAGACGTGAGCAGGCGTTAAAGGGCCGGGCCATGATAATGCGGAAAGGATGCTGAGGTTGAAATAATACAAATATAATGATATAGTGTGTTATTATACCAGGGTCAGTGGAGACGTAATCCTTCATGGTCTATTAAGTTCTGCCATGAATAATATTGAAAATAGCTTGACAATTATCAATGAACAGCACATTTTATGCTTAATTCTACTTAATTATGCTAAAGTTGGAGATTTTAGACTTACTTCCTTATTATGCTAAAGAGATGTGATTTTATTTAATTTTGTTTTTGTTTTTGTTCATTCATCTAAAATAAAGGATATTAATTGTAATAAAGCAGACATGGATGGGCCCAAAATTGTTATGGGGTCTTTCTACCATCATATCCATTCTTCCCACCAAATTTCAGCTCAATCTGTCCATTTTTTTATTGCTAAATTCTGCCTATTGACAAACAGAGAAAGACTCACACACAACATAATAAGCTCAAATTTTGTAATGTGAAACCCCACTTCCATGCCTTATTATTATTATAACGTTATTATTTTCCCCTGTGTGTTCACATCACTTGGAGCCACTTGACTGAGAACCACACCAGTCCAACACCACTTCTTCAAAAAGGAAATTGGAAGTGATTTTTGTTATTTTCGATCATCAAAACAGGTTATTCCACTAGCTAAGGTTTCCACTTGTACAGAAATGTTCCTCTCAAAAGATAATAGGTACACATGGCATTTCAATATCCTTTCACTCAGTACATTTTTGCACACATTACTGTAAATGTTGTCATGTCCCTCTACGGAAAGTGGTCTCCAACCTATAGCTTGGGAGCCACCGGTAGCTCGCCACCCTCTTCCAGGTAGCTCGCCAAAAGATTCAGAGATAAACAAAACAAATGGTATACTTAATTTAGATTGTAAATATTATTGTAAATGCACTTACTTTTTGCACTGGTAACAAACATGCAATGATAAATATCAGTGGCTCAGTTGGTGGAGCATTGGCCTTTAGGTCTGAACGTCGTGGTTTCGATCCCCCCACAAGACCTGCTCCTACTTCTCCCTCTGATGTCTGCTGTCGTTGTGTCCTTGGGCAACGACAGCAGACATGACCCAGAAATGGACTAATAAAGGGGCTGAAAATGAACGAATGAATGAATGAAATAATGACTGTACCCAATATCAGGCTTGTTCACACCAAATATATCACCACAAGGAGTCTCTGCCTTTATCGTCCCTGGAGAGTAGCTCTGTGGGTGAAAAAGGTTGGCGACACCTATGGTGAGGGCAGGTGTGGCCACAGGTTTTCACACCAAACAGTGCACGTCAGACTTCACTCATTTTATCATCCAAAATGAATCCAAGTCTAAACCTGAAGACTTGATACAACGCATGGAGTCTCGAGTGCTTTTGCTTGCTTGGAATGGAAAACCTGCAGCCACACAGCTCTTTCTGGAACAAGTCTGACATCCCTGCTCTACGCTAACGTTAGCTCCCTCCGCTCCGCTCTCTTAATTCCTCATCAGACAGTTTGGCTCAGCGCGTTGGACTCCTCCACAGGGGAATGACTTCTGTATTTATGCTTTACAGCCTGTGGGGATTTTCTCCAAGGTCAGTACTATATTACCCATTTGGACCAGTGAGCCGTGCACTCCGTTTAGAAGAGCCTGCTTTTAATGCAGAGAAGTGATTGATTAAGCCTCAGCTGTGTTTCTTTCTCTCTCTCTCCTTGAAAGATGCAATATGTATGTATGGGGCTGCATATGCGATCGATGCTTGGACTCTCGGCTCTATAATTACCTCATTGGGAGAGGGGAAGCCTGCGGGTGTGGGGAGGTGTGTGCGCGTTCGCCGTTACAGACGGTTGTGTAACAGAGTGCTCCGTAAGGCTCTTCATCAGAATCAGATCAATGTGGATATAGAGGAGTGAAAAGCGGAAGGGGAGGGGTTGGGTTCGTTTTCACGTAAGCTGACTTCTGCTGAGCGAGGGAGTATGTGACTGGAGAGGATTGACTCTAGGCTTAGTGTGGGCAAACTCACCACTGCCTGAAGAAAGCGTTGTTAGTTTAAGCACAGTTGTACACTTACTATTTGTTCCATTTTCCCTTGAAGATGATTACAATAACTTTGCAGTGGTTGATAACACTGACAGTACCGCATCTTTAATCATGAACAAGGCTTTGCGTAGAATGAATCTTTCCATTCACACATGGTGGTGGTTAGAAATCCTCGGTTCAGCCTGACAGGGGCGAGAAGAAGGCTGCTACTCTGCGCTATAATCTGGTCTGGGTGGGTTTCCCCTGGAGGCTCTGGTTCATTAAGATTAAGATTAAGAGATCCTTTATTCGTCCCACGTGGGGAAATGTCAGTGTTGCATCACAAGTTACAATACAGTAGGAGAAGTTGGAGCGCACAAGATAAGAAAAAAAACATATACATTTTAGCACAACTCAA
Source organism: Knipowitschia caucasica (assembly GCA_964034765.1). Lineage (NCBI taxonomy): Eukaryota > Metazoa > Chordata > Actinopteri > Gobiiformes > Gobiidae > Knipowitschia > Knipowitschia caucasica. The sequence continues at coordinate 34,162,456 of OZ035824.1, read as the reverse complement.
TAATTAGAACAATCTCTGTCTTTAGCTTAATAAAGAAACACACAAGGTAAAAATCTGTATACTCAAGTTCAAAGATTCATATGCATAATATATATATACATTATTATTATTTATCCCACCACCTGAAACTATAGACCAAATAATCTTAATTTAAAACCTACACATATCTACTGTAAAAATAATCACTGACATTAAGTGGATATTTTGAACATAGCATATTTCAACCAAGTGGTAAAGATGCCCCAATGACATAGATTTCAGTTCCAAGTAAATGATTGAGCAAACCATTAGAACAGACAGGACAAACTTAGCCCCTAGGCCCAAATCTGGCCCATAAGACCATGCTTAGTGGCCCCTGAAATGATTTTCTATTATCATTATTACATTAACTTGGAGCAAGGGAAGTGTAATATCCGGAACACAACCATATAATTGAATCTGTTCTAAAATGTTCACTAACATGTAATTAGAAGCCAAAGATTACATTTTTATATTAAACTATCAGTCTTCAAATACATCTCTTCATGATATTTGGCCCAGTTGTGGTTGAATCTAAACCTACCAGAAAATAAATTACAAACTCATGTCAAATAATACTTTTGGCCACAACCAACTTGTATGTTTGTTTAAGTTGGCCCCCTGACCAAAATTAGTTTGACATCCCAGCATCGAGAGTTAATAGCCAGTGAAAAAAACTCAGAACATTCGGGCAGATGAAGCCACACATAGATCTTGCGGCCGACACAGACAGGTGAGGGTTGTGTAGTGGTTCTAATCAGTGCTGGGATCACAGCAGCTGGGGCCCGATCGCACATATGTTTCTCTTGACAGGTTAGGTCTGAGGTCACAGCGGCCGCTAGCTTGTCACCGGCCAGTTTTGTTTTGACATCTGATGGCTCTTCTGATGCCGTTCAAATCGGGAGCAGTTTTTTTTTATTTTTTCCTCCCCCATAGAGGAGGATTGCCATCGCACCTGTCAAAGCCCTGTCATGTCAGCTCAGATCCCCACTAACCCACAGTCAGACAACATGCCACAGTAATAGCAGAGCAGCCAATCAAATCCTGTCACCGATTTGACGCAGGGAGGCCATTCTCGCAGGCAAAGCGTTTGTTGTTGTATCTGGCTTGTGGCATGTACATAAATAAAGCAACAGTGCGTGGTAAAAAAAAACAAAAGGTTTTGAACAATACCGGTTACGTATCAACAAGCATTTTTGAAGGATACGTGTGCGGTTGTAGAGATTGAAGCCTTTAATTTGTGTTCCTTTAAAGGAATAGTTCACCGTTTTTACATACTGACATATGTTCTTACCTTACCTTAGACTAGTTAATATGTACCTGTCTGGTCTTAGTCCGTGCGCTCTGTCATGCAAACGGAGCAAAAACGGGAGCACAAACGCAGCCTCCTCTGGTCACTGTATAGTACCCAAAAGGTAGCTCCCGCTAGAAGCTACCAAACTCTTCCAAGTGTTCCCTATTAAATGTATATAGTTACGTGACGTATTACACTGCAAAGTATAGTAACACAGAAATGTAACTGTCGATTTTTTTCAGCGGATAAAACGGGTACTATATTGTGAGGCGTAGTAATCTGAGGAGCGCTACGTCCGCGCACTAACTTCTCTCCGGAGACTTCTCTCTCGCTCACTTCCGTCAATAGAAGCAGCGTGACTTGTAGTACGGAGAGAAGTTAGTGCGCGGACGTAGCGCTCCTCAGATTACTACGCCTCACAATATAGTACCCGTTTTATCCGCTGAGAAAATCGACAGTTACATTTCTGTGTTACTATACTTTGCAGTGTAACACGTCACGTAACTATATACATTTAATAGGGAACACTTGGAAGAGTTTGGTAGCTTCTAGCGGGAGCTACCTTTTGGGTACTATACAGTATACAGAGGAGGTTGCGTTTGTGCTCCCGTTTTTGCTCCGTTTGCATGACAGAGCGCACGGACTAAGACCAGACAGGTACATATTAACTAGTCTAAGGTAAGGTAAGAACATATGTCAGTATGTAAAAACGGTTAACTATTCCTTTAAATACAAGGCCAACTCACAATATACTTCTAGAGGTCGGGAACCTTTGCGGCTGAGGGGGCCAAAAGAGTCTCATACTTTCCCCGCAAATATGTGTGGTCTTTCAACACATTCATAGTGCTGATCTTGCTACTTTGTTCCGTCGGCCATAAGACTACGTACTGTATGTGTTTTCTGCTGCTGCACTGCTAGATTCTATTCATATAGTCTCAGTCTCAGAATATATATTTTTGTTTATTAAAATGTGTATACTGAATAAATCCAAATTTTACTATTGATCCCTACTTATATTTGTCTAAGAGCCAGACACAAAGATCAAAAGTTGGCCATATGTTACTGAATGTTCTGGACAGCCCTGTTCAGAAGGAGACTATTTTAAGTGTTTCAGCAAGTCTTTTGTGTATATATATAAATATACAAACAAAAAGCAGCCAAAATGGCGCCTCCGGTAGTTCCATATTTCCATAAGACTAGGCCACATGACATTAAAAAAAGGTAAAACACGTTAGAAAATGGGAAAAAGCTTGTCAACGGTTGTGCTAACATTGCAAATATTCATGCATGTAAATATTAACAATGTCTCTAGGCCAGAGAGGAAGACGTTTCACTCTTAGAAAATCAGGTAATGCAGCTTCAAAGATACACCGTGGCCAGGCTAAAGGTCCTAAAGTGCCATATCAGCAAACCCTCAATTGTTTTTACGGCACCTAGATTGATTCCAACCCGTCAGAGTAAGCACATTAGCATATAGCTGCATTTTTCCCGAGCTAACATATGCTAAGCTAAACCCATACATCTCTTTGTGTGCCGTGTTGACAGTGATATCTTTGTCGAGCGTTCACAATAAACAGGTAACACCTCCCCAGACGCTTCCCACCACGTTTCCCCATTTCCTCGCCGGAGATCCTGGCGTCTCACTGCTGACTAAGCACCAGGAAAGGCCCGAGTCAGCGCAGACTTATCAAATTGCTTGTCAAATTCACAAAAGAACGCCCAGGGACTGCTTTTGGACTGACTGATATGCTGTATGGAGTTATGCCGAAAAGGGAAAAATCTCAATGAACCAACCAGATAAATCAGAACAGAGGCAATGAGAGACCCGGGAACACTTTTGTAAGGAAATTGCTTGAAAGTGTGTGCTTATGAAGAGCCTTACTTACTTTTCAGTGAGAGTGTGTAGCCTCAAATAATGCAAGACACAGCCGGAATGTGCTTTTATTCTTTCCTTCAATGTGCTTGTGTTTAAAAGCCTCTAATATTTTCCGGACTATCCCTTCAAGGTTTTTCCCAAATTGGATTTTTTATGGTTTTCAATTGAAACCTCAGAAGGTGCATTATACAATCTTCGGCCGCAAAAAGCATTTACAGTATGAGTTTATGAGTATTTTCCCTGTGACTGTAAGAGTGGTCAGCATGTAGCCTTTACTTTAGATCAGGGTTGTGTCTTCCATTCTACCGGAGCAATTGTTTTGTAAGTTTGCACGTCTGCAGTGAATACCTCCCAAAACAATTGGTCCTACATCATTCAAGGACAACTTTTCAGACTTTCACCGTCGCACAAACAGACTCAAACAATCTGCACTGTCAACTCCAGTCAGATTGCACATGACTATTTAGTCATGTTTTCATTGTGACTGTATTTAGTGATACATATGTATGTACTGCAGGGACGTGCAGTCAGGGGAGGCAGAGCCTCACCTGCCATTATTGGAAACTAATAATTATTTTAGTTTAAATATATAATTTATATCCACTGTCCTATGCTTTTAATGTATATTCGGCACGGTTCCCATCAGTTTTGATCATTTCTGAAGTCAAAATCGCCGAAATCCCGTTATTCCTATTCAAAGAGACGAGGTGAGGCAGCGCTCCTGCGTGCCTCACCCCAGACCGCTCCCTCACAGTGTGTGTGTGTGTGTCTGAGTGCACTCAGCTCGTGCAGTTGATATATCACCGTTTGTTTCAAATATCCTGCTTTAAAAACATTTTTTAAACTCCTCTTAGTGTTTAGTAGTGTATTGCACGTATGTGTGTACAATTTATATTTAGTTTAAGTCTTTTGATCGTAGATAAACACACAAGGAAAAAGCTTGGCGTGAGGCAGGCGGTATCTGTGCCTCACCGCTAGGGGTGATAGTGAGCATAAAGTTCATACCAGAGTTGCTAACAAACAATCAGCCCAAAATGCTATTTCTTTTGCTGGAAAATGGATGATTTGAATGAAGATTTTTTTTCTCAATTGGACTTTCAAACAAAGAAAGAATTAATATAGACTGGGAGACCACCACTGGACTTACGAGGTTAGTCCGGCTGCGGGGGAGGAGTTTGTTAATCTGTGTTTTATGTTGAACATTGACAGATACCGGCAAAGTAGTGCTTTTCCGAAAAACACTGATTCAAACACTGCTCAAGAGTTCTGCAACTTGTTTAAATTATTGTTTATGTTCCTCGCGTCTCTCTCTCCTCGCGTCTCTCTCTCCTCGCGTCTCCGTCTCTCTCTGCTCCTCGCGTCTCCGTCTCTCTGCTCCTCTCTGTCTCTCTCTGCTCCTCGCGTCTCCGTCTCTCTGCTCCTCTCTGTCTCTCTCTGCTCCTCTCTCCTCGCGTCTCTCTCTCCTCGCGTCTCTCTCTCCTCGCGTCTCCGTCTCTCTCTGCTCCTCGCGTCTCCGTCTCTCTGCTCCTCTCTGTCTCTCTCTGCTCCTCTCTCCTCGCGTCTCTCTCTCCTCGCGTCTCTCGCACCTGCGCTTCTTAAAGATGTTGTTTGATGCGGAGCAGAGTCAGCAGCTAGATTTGTTGTGAGATTATTAAAAGAAGCTGGTTCTCTTATCTTTACAGTATATAAAGTTTGTGGATGTCATTGCATTGGTGATTAAATGCTATTTTATTTGAATAATGATTGTAAATCTGACTTTTAAAGTCAGTGCCTCCCCAATCACAAACCTATTTACGTAGAAAAACATACAAAAAATCATTACGGTAGAACCTCCACAACATTGAGTCGTGTGTGACATCATCGCGGCAGTTTCTCCTTTGAACACTTTACAAATGCTTTTGGACATGTATCAGTTACTTTCATACAGTTCTCTGCTGTTTTATAACATTAACATTTGCTTCTGTCCTGTCAATCAGAATGAAACATACTTATCACGACTGAATAGTTTCTGTAAAACCAGTAGTCCTCATTTCATCGCTTTGGTCATCACATACAAAACTGTTCAAAACCAAAATCTGTCAAACTAATTTCATACATTACTTTATCTTTTATATCCAGAAAATCTTTCCTAATTTTGAATTTCAGCTTCACTCATGACGAGGTGTGTGTTTTATTGTTTACATTTGTCACAGTTCTACCATAATGATATTCTGTATGTTTGCTCTATGTATGTGACTGTATTTCTGTTGCACAATGCTGTAGAATTGCAAAGAGCATATGCAGTAAATATGTGAAAGACATACAGTACACAGACATACATCGAAACACATACATGCACAAACACACACACACAGTAAATACATACATGCACAAACACACACACACAGTAAATACATACATGCACAAACACACACACACAGTAAATACATACATGCACAAACACACACACACAGTAAACACATACATGCACAAACACAAACACACAGTAAATACATACATGCACAAACACACACACACAGTAAATACATACATGCACAAACACACACACACAGTAAACACATACATGCACAAACACACACACACAGTAAATACATACATGCACAAACACACACACACAGTAAATACATACATGCACAAACACACACACACATGCAGTACATACAGTATAAATGTTCTTTTACTCTCACTAAATACAGTTGTGTGTAACTTTACTGTAGTTTTCAGCTGTACAGTGCTCACCAAGATCAGATTTTTTGCTTTGAAAACACAGAGAGTAAAGTGTCACAATGAAAAAGTGACGAAGTCATTTGACTGTGTTGTTTATACTCCATGTTGTTAAGACTTATTATTTTGAGACAGACAGTTTCCTCGACATGAAGACTTGCTTTTGAGGAATAAACTTTTCATTTTGAGAAGGTGATGCACTTTTGCAGGTTATCCCCAAGGTTTTGCAGTTTGTACTAATTGTTCTGATAAAGGCACTAACTGTCGTGCAAATGTGAAGAATTATGTGATAAATGCACCAAAGACACTGAGAAAAACTGTAAGTAGCATATTTATTTTGTAAACAATGTAAATGTATACATTGAATGACGTTGCTCGTTTGTTTTCTTTCAATTCACTTTATTATTTTCATTATTATTTTTTAACTAAAGTCAGCATGACACTAGATTTAACTCATTTTAACTAATCAGATCCTCCCTCTCCCGAAGAAGACAAAGTAAAGTGGTTGAGCAACTTCAGCTCAGCCTGTGATAATGGCCTTATTTACATAACAAAGTTGGCCGTTCACAGGTGATTTAGTTTGTTAGCTAAAATCCTTGGAGTCATTTGGCACCGTGGTGGGCTTTTTAGGTAGAAGTGCCAAATGGCACCTCCATGGGTTTGCTAGTGTTAAATGTTTTTCTGTTTTTACTCCTTAAAAGTGTATATCCAGCTGATTTTCAGATTTCAGCATGAATTATATAAACTTCAACTTAAATTCCCAGAGACTACTGTGATTGGAAAGCAAAGGCACCTTTCTGATCACTCATAAGCTACTGAGTTATGGAAATGTCAAATATGCCAAAAATGTCATCTCCTTTCACATTTAATCCTTTTTTCTTCCCGTTTAACAATCAATTTTTTATCACAATAACAAACTAGTAATTAGGGTGACATTGTGCACCTGACATTCAGTAGGTGAAGTTGCATTAAAAGCAGTGTAGACATAGAAAAGGAATGTTTAGAATCTGTATGAAGATATATACGAGACATACAGTATTTTATCCTTGTAATGTTCTAACTCATCATTCTAACAATATGCTCAAGCCAGTACTTTTCCACGGCATGTTTTCATTTCTGAAGGCCAAGCTACCGGCATCACGGCGAGAGCTGATTGGGCGGTGTTCATTCCTCCATGCTGTACATTATCACATGCAGTCTGTAAGATCTTTGTCCGTGTTCGTGCTGTCTCTACCAACAACATGTCTTCTGCCTGAATTAAAGACACGATCCCAGACTGTCATCTTCTTCAGTAGTTATATAAAAGAATAAAAATAAACTAGTGCATGCTTTGCTGAACGTTTATGTAACTCAGTGATAATTTTGATCTCTTCATTGCTACTGTAGTGGCTAATATTACAGATACCGCATGGTTTTTTATGAACGTTTTTGGGTTCTATACTTAGCGGTAGTATGTCCTGTCTACACAACCTCCATTATTGTGCCTGCGAACACTTGTGCATGTGCAAACTTATAAACATATTCCAAAGGGCTTGTGGCAAAAACTGTTGATAGACTTATGTTAAATTGAGTGAAATAGCTACTCCCTCATGTCACCGTTTGAAAATCAGATTCTTCTGATTTGACATTGCGTTTCTTGCTGTAACCAGGCAAACACAGGATTTGTCTGCGAGGTTTGGAGGGAAGGATGAATTGATTTTATTTTTGGCTGTTTGTCTAGGTCGGTATTCTTTCCGTGTAAAACGTAGTGACTTTTGATCTTGCGTTGGGGTTTGCTATACCTTGTCGTCTTTACACACTGCAGGTTTACACAGTGTAAATGCATACACCTTTTCAGAGTGTGCTGTGTTTTTGTTCGTGCAACTGCATGCATTAACTGTTGTTCTGTGTATTGTCACGTACGCTGATGTACATTATAGAGATTTAGCTGCAGATAGACTGTACACTCCCCCTGCTATGTAAGCTGCCAGCCTAGACCTACAAGCTATGTTTGCCATCAATGTTATGTTTTAATCAATTCCATCTAATAGTGAAGCTAGCATGTGTTTTAACTGTTTGAATGCAGAAGCCAATGAAGTCTCCCTATTTGTGAAGCCGCTGGAGACGGTTTCATGTCAGTTTTTTTTTATTTAAATGTGTCAATTTGGTAACATTTCCATATGGGTAACTGCTAATTTACACATCACGCGTTACAGCACGTACGCGTTATACGCGCAGCAGACGCGCGTAACTTTTTTCCATGTTAACCTATGATGATATTTACACTTCTAGCGTTATACGCGCGTATGACGGACATGTGACGCGAAGCTGCGCTCTAATTTAGGATGGATTTCTAATTTTATGCGCGCACCAACGCGTCTCCCATTGAAATCTCATGTAAAACTTTATTTTTCTAGCGGTCCTTGGCTTTAGATCACATCTGCACGCACACTGCACTTGTGTCTAAACATCAGCAGGAGGAGCAGCAGGTTTTACAGTGATTCTGGACATCGTTTTTTTTCTTTCATAAAGTCTCGCGTCTGGGCAGACCAGCGCACAGAGACCATGAAGACAAACACATGCATGTGATTTGTGTTGCTCTACATCAGTCCTCTGGCTCGTACTGTCCTCTACACTGCTCCATAGACTACACAGGGAGAGCATCAGAAGCCGCGGACCTGCGCGCACGGTCAGTGTAGATACTCCAAAAAAATGTTACGCGCAGAGAGCGCGCAGTAAACGCGTACGCGCTGTTTACGCCTACTGTGTAAATCCCCCGTGAGAATGGATTCCCGAAAATATTGTCGCCGCTTCATACTGGGAGCGTTCACTGGCTTTTGCATAATGTTTCTTTGCATTTTCATCAATGCTTTCCCCCCTTTACAGCTTGTTCTTGACTGCAAATATAACTGCCCCCACTTGCTAAAACGAGAGTAATGTAATAGATCTGTCCGCTATCTGGAGCAATGGACCCTTTTCTACACGACCGTTTTTCCCCTCATCAACTTCTTTTTTACCAGTCTTTTCTTTCTTGCTCTGAATTGTGGTGATAATGACATGTTTGATATTTTTCTTTTCTTTTGAGAAAGCATCTTTTGAAATGCTAAAAAAAAAAAAAATGTCTTGTCTGTTCTTGATCAACATGTTTTGCTTGGTTTTCTCCTTCTTGGTCCTTATAGGTCCCCTTACAAAGAAACACTCAGATGATAGTGATTCTAGTGACCGCACGGACGATGAAGGTATATTTTTTTTACCAACACCACCTGATGCCAAACTGATTGCATGACAAAAAGGGCAACCAAACTACTACCAACACCCTTCTTTCCTTACTCAGATTTTGAACTATCTTCTTTGATTTTCTTACATTTTGTCCTTTTTTGACCGTGATGGACATTTTGTTTTTGCTCTTTTTGGGCTGGATGTGTTTGTCCTTTCAGCTTGGTGTCTTTATATTCAAAGTTTACATGTCTTCTGCCACATTTCTTTGATATTAATACTGTTAACTGTAGACCTTTCTGCTTGGGTTTTGCTGTTTTCTTTGACGTTTTTTAATTTGATTTTCTATGTTGCATCCCACCTGCAGATACTCTATCTAGATATTAACCCTGTATATATAAGACATTCTTGCATGAGCTCTCCTTCTTTTTTTTGTTAATTTGTCATGTTATAAAATGCTAAACCCTGGCCAACTGGCTTGATAGGATATAACGTTTTTGGGGCGTCAAACCGCAACATGGAGAAAATATGACACAATCTTTGAGAATGGCGCTCGGCTGTGCGGTGTGAAGGTTGTTATCTTGCGCCGCATGGCTTCCACTCCTGTAGAGCCGAGTCGGAGCTAATTTAGTGCACGCCGCTCCACTGGGTTAGCATCGTGGTCGCTACAGCGGGATCTCAACTAAAAATACAGACAAAAAGGCTGGAACGTAAACATAATGAAATTAGATGTATCTTTTGCAAGTCTTGTAATGATTTGAATTACGGGCCACCAGGAGCACGGCATGGGATCAACAATATGGAAGAAAATAATAATAATAATGCATATCTAAATAGTTGTATTCAATACAAGACTTTATTACACAAGTGGATATAGCAAAGTTAAAATATCAAACACTGAGACACTGAAAAAAGGTTATCAAAGCAATTGTTTGTATAGATTAGTTTTTTTCTTTCACTTTAAAAAACAGCCAAAAAAAATATTCATGTTCTTTGAATATTCTAATTGTAAAATTATAATTGTATGATGTGTAAAAGCAATGCGATCATAAACAAGGTTGATGAGTCTCTGTGAAAAAGGTAAGGCGTGCAATTCAGCCTACATCTTGTTATTACTTTGCAATAACAAGATGTCGATGTAAAGTTATTATTTTTGTTTCCTTTTTTTAATTCTTATTTTTTTAAAGCAAACCATAGACACAGGTCAAGTGTCGTGAACAATCAGACCGCAACATGCTTGTATACTTTTAAAAGTGCTAGAAGTTGGTATTTGATTCTTTGAGAGCTGATTGGCTGACTGTGGGTGGTCTGCTCTTCTTCATCTTTTTCCGTCTGAAAAAGCAGCTCTAAAGAAGTCACAGGGGCCAAAAATACCTGCATGTAAGAACTAGAGAACCAATCTGTTTTGTGAGCAAGACTCTTGTAACATGGATTAGATTACAGTTATGCTTTTGTGGGTCAAAAAGGAGGTACCCCAGCTTTAAGTAACAGCTGTAAATTCCACATGGCAAATAACGTATAATGCCAACATGTTTCAAAGCAGCGCCTACGGTTCAAGATGGCTGCCTCTGTTCACTTTTAAGCCTGTTGGCAGGAAATGAAATGTGATCACATGCTATTTATTCTTTTGGTGACAAAAAAGGACAACGTTAATGTGTAATATTTGTTATATGTGCCCTGGTTTTGTCAACAAAAGAATACAAAATGTTTGATCACAAAAAGAAATGAAATGAGTTTGGTATCTTAGAGAAAAAAAAACTCAAAAAGAAACTATAAAGCCTGAAGTAAAATATAATTCCGTCAAAAGACTTTTTCGAGGATGCGCAATAAAAACAGGGCACAAATGTGTTGATATTGACACCAGACACTTGTCAGAGAAACAGAGATCTTCAGATTGAAAAGTACCCCTGTTAATTTGAAACTGGAAAGCATGTTGTTTTAAACTTCTTGAACAAAAGGCTCACAACACTAAAAAGTGGTTGATTGCTGTGAAGGAGGCTGTAAAGACCAGAACATACAGTAAGTGAATCTCCCTGCACTGATCCTACTGACTTTAAAAACACCACAGCTGCTCGGATTCCTGACATTTCAACATCCTCGACGTTATAACACGGCTAAAAAATCTAAACGTAATCCCTTTGCTTAATATAGTCTGGCTTTGTTTTGTTCTTTTATTCTGTCCTCTTCAAAAATGTGTTGCTATTTTAATTAAGCTAAGAGGGTTATGGTATTCACGTATAATTTCCACAGTGCTCCTGTAAAATGGGGTCAAACATAATGAAAAATTGATAGGATTTGCAATCTCATTTCACATGCTGGACTACAATACAATGCACTCTGAGCCCCCATGCTCTTCCATATATGGAGTTATATGTTACACATTAAGTACTTAGCATTCATCTGTGAGAGAAGCACCCACTGCCAACGTTGAGAGTTTAAACACTGGGTCAGAGAACAACCCGAGCGGTGAATAGCTACATCACATTTAGTGAGAGAGTATTTTAAACCATCAATGTGTATAATTCAGTTTTAAAACACAAACCATTAACCTGCTTTAATGTGTATTCATGATAACTAGAAGGATAGGGGGAAAAAGGCCAGTAGAATTGCTAAGAATATCTTATACATTTGTTATGATAATTTAAAAAAATATCATGTTTATTAAGCCATGTTTATTTCAAGCAAATAAGTGTACAAGAAACAAAATTGTGCATAAATAACCCACAGTTGCATTTACTTAATAAAAACATATAAATATCATATACACAGGAGAAACAATTTTGAAGTTTCATTCCACATTAGTCCCTTCTGCTTTCTTCTTGGGAAAGTAGAGGGAGCTGAGCCGAAAGGCAAAGCTCTCGATTTACCGGTCAATCTTTGTTCCCTCCCTCACCTATGGTCATGAGCTTTGGGTAATGACCGAAAGAACGAGATCGCGGATACAAGCGGTCGAAGTGAGCTTCCTCCGCAGAGTGGCTGGGCGCTCCCTTAGAGAGAGGGTGAGGAGCTCAGTCACACGGGAGGAGCTCGGAGTAGAGTCGCTGCTTCTCCACGTCGAGAGGAAACAATTGAGGTGGCTCCGGCCTCTGTTACGGATGCCTCCTGGACGCCTGCCTGGGGAGGTGTTCCGGGCACGTCCCACCGGGAAGAGACCCCGCGGAAGACCCAGCACATGCTGGAGGAACTGGATCTCTCAGCTGGCCTGGGAACGCCTTGGGGTCCCCCCGGACGAGCTGGAGGAAGTGTGTGTGGATTGGGAAGTCTCTTCTTAGACTGCTGCTCACGCGACCCAGCAACGGATGAAGCGGAAGAAAATGGATGGATTGATGGACTTTATTCTTGGCTTGATCTAAAAGTTCCTGGTAAGAAAATGCCTGGAATGTACCACAGCATGGTATTAAAGTTCCCTAGGTTTAAAGGCTTCCCTAGGTTACAAGTTTTATCTGTGGAGGGGCGAGTCTTCTCACTGGTGTAATTCAGTGTTTTGAAGAGAAAAATCCTCCATAATTGAAGAATATACACATTTTAAACTCAGGGCTGGGTGGTTATCGTTTGAAGATGTCGGTCAATATCTATCTATATCTTGAGAAGGAATGTATTGCAAACTGGCGTACAGGAACAGATGTCTATAAACTATTCAGTCTTACACAAGTTTACTATGAGAATATGCACACAGTATAAAAGGGTAGAGGCAATTATGATTTTGAAAAACATTCCTCTGCAAAATTAGCATGTTTCAGTGCAGTAAATATTTTCTATCAAGAACCTCAAAAGCAAAGATAAAAGGAGCACATATGTTAATGTAGGTGCTCATTCATTCATGTATGCAGACTTTTTACATTGATATGCACAGAAAGTAAGCCAGAGGGACTCACCACATCAAACTCATTCGCCATTTGTAAAGTTTGCGATATACCGTTGGCCGTGTCACTCTCTTCTGGATTTCCAAAATGTACAAAATTATCCCACATGTCTAGAACTGTTTTTAATTATAAATGTGCAAATGTTTCAGACTGATGGATTCTTACTGCCAACATTCTGAAACTACAACCACTTCCAGAACAGTCATTTGGTTTTAACACATTTGGCATAGATAGAATCACTCAGATAGTGCAAAAGACAGAAATGTGCAAACATGTGAAACATAAAAGATATAGTCTGTGCAGGATATAATTATGTACAGTAAAAAGTGGCAATAGAAAAAGAGTGGCAATTGCAGTGCAGGTTTTTCAGTCCTAGTGCATTAGTGACTTAAAGTGACTTATTGGATTATAATGGAAAACTAATTAATGTATCAGTTGTTTTTATAAGTGGTACAACTGGTGTTTATGCATGCGGGATCTATATTCAATAAAGGTTATACAGCAATTATATGTATAGCAGGTATATGTATTCATTGAAAGTACAGTGAATCAAAGCAAATCCCTACTAGCTTAAATCTCATTGTAACTAATTATTTTAGTGACACCCATCTTGTCTAATACTTGTATACTGTAAATGCTTAGATTTCTTTAATGTATATGTCCGTTATGACAGTAAAGGTGCATGGATATGATCACAGATGGCTATACTCACGGACGGCTTTGATCAATTCGCAGAGAGATCTCTATATTATCGGGCCATAGACGCTTGGCAGAGAACAAATGTTCATGAGTCTGACCAAGCCCCATTAGAAAAACATAAAATAAACATGCTCTTTCAACTATAGTTCAAACACAGAACATTAGAGTAGGCCACTGGATACACATGAAAGCAGCTATTTGTAACTTTTAGGAACAAGACATCAGCTGTGGCCACTAGGGGGAGAAGAGAGGAGAGGAGTTCAAAGGGATGTTTGGGTGCAGGCTTTATGGGGATTGACTAAAGATAAATTGTCTGAGTGATCTCTGGGTTTCAGAGTAATGGGAAAAAAACCACATTGGTTATTAGAGACTTTAAAGGGCCCATATCACGGTTTTTGACTTTTCTCTGCTTTAAACATGATTACAATGCTATTTGGCCTTCATACACAAGCCCACAGTAGTTTATTCATTGATTCTGTCAATCTTTTGTAAGAGAGGAATCTGTCTCCTTCCCCAGCGTGAGGCACAGAAACGCTCGGGTCCACTTCAGTGACGAAAACCACACTGATGACGCGCATGACCCCGTTTGCTTTGTATTTAAAATCGTTGTTAAATACTTTTGTCAAAACGGGGTAAACAATACACAATTAGTATTCTGTTTTTTGTCAAAAATATTAAAAATAAAAATACATTAAAAGCCGGCGGGAGGTGATTGACGGATCAAAACAGCGAATCAGAGCGCACAGGCTCCGGCTCCCGAGTCCAGCGTCTGTGGTCTGGTCTCGCGGACACCACATAGAGCTGCTGTTTTTATGCTTTTGTCAGCAACTAAAAGTGTTAGGATCACGTCAACCCGAATGAAGTGTGTTATGGGTGTAAATATGTGACACACTATTTGGCCCTAAGAGGAAGAAAGCGGCTCAACTTTTTTCATCTGTTCATCTCATGGATCTATTATAATACCGGTTCATCTGCGACACTTCACTGAGACTGTTCCAGAACTACAGGGACAATGGAACTGGACTTACTCAAAAGCTTATCTGGAAACACGTTATTCCCACGGTAAAAGACGTAACTCGGACCCCCTCGATCTGTAAGTAGTGACGCTAACTCGCTGTATACTAGGGTCTGATTGTGCATCGAGGATATAGGGCTCGATGTGACGGATTGTCATTGTTGGAAAAAGTTTATTCTTATGTATGAAATTACTAAGTACAGGTGATAAACGACAAAAGCGTGATGCTACGTCACCGTGCGGGCGGGGGGAGGCGGGCTCACAGGCAGAGGAGCAGACTCTTCTCTGGATCAGCTCGTTTGAGTCGAGGTGACGTCACCTCTATACAAGAGATGGCTCTAATCTCACAAGCTTTGATTGTTGTGTGGTGTATCATACACATTATTATCACACATGTGCATAGGATTGAGTGTAAAACATGAAGAAAAGCGTGATATAGGACCTTTAATAACTTACCTGACCCTGGAAGTACTTTTAAAGAGGATAGATTGCATAGATTGAGCCATCAATTGGCACGCTCAGGGCATCTGATTTACTTTAAAATTCAAATGTTTGCAATTTATATTCATGGAAGTGCATTTAAGGTGACCAGATTAAAATCACCAAAAATGATGACGGCAAGAATGAATGCACTTTTTGCCTCGACTTGAGACTTTAAGACACTGCACAAGCTGTTGTAAAGGCTTCTAGAACAATTACCTCTTTATACAAGTTCTATTAACTCATATATACAGGTCCTTCTAAAAAAATTTGCATATTGTGATAAAGTTCATTATTTTCTGTAATGTACTGATAAACATTAGACTTTCATATGTTTTAGATTCATTACACACAACTGAAGTAGTTCAAGCCTTTATTGTTTTAATATTGATGAATTTGGCAGAAAAAGTAAAGAAAAAACAAAAATCCCTATCTCAGAAAATTAGCATATCATGACAAGGTACTCTAAACGAGCCATTAACCTAATCATCTGAACCAACAAATTAATTCTAAACACTTGCAGAAGATTCCTGAGGCTTTTAAAAACTTCTGGCCTGGTTCATTACTGCAATCATGAGTAAGACTACCTGACTGCTGTCCAGAAGGCCATCATTGACCCCCTCAAGCAAGAGGGTAAGACACAGAAAGACATTTCTGAGCGAATAGGCTGTTCCCAGAGTGCTGTATCAAGGCACCTCAGTGGGAAGTCTGTGGGAAGGAAAACGTGTGGCAGAAAACGCTGCACAACCCCAAGAGGTGACCGGACCTTGAGAAGGGCCGATTCCAGACCTTGGGGGACTTGCGGACGCAGTGGACTGAGGCTATATCCACACGAAGACAAAACGCTTATAATTTCAGAAACTTTTTCTGTAAACACGGAGTTAGCTCAGTAAATGTGTGCGTCCATATGAATGTAGTCAATACGCCTGAAAATGCTGTGAAACTATGCCAGACCTGTTGGTGGCGCTGTGACGCAATGACGGGATCAAGCCCAAACTTCCGTGGGCATGCGCAGAATTTTGTAAACAGACAACATGGCGAGTGGGCGAGCTGGTACTACGTTAGTATGGACGGACGATGAGGTTGAACTGTTGCTTCGGGTCACACTGGATTACAAAACCAACAAGCTACATTGTTGTAGTCATTATTTTCTGAGTGCGGCGCATGCGTGCTTAACAAGAGGCGGGGCGATGACGCAAGCGCCTCAGATACATTGCGGAGAGGCAGTAACCACGGAGCGGCATATACGGAGTTTTGAAATCTTTCCACTCTGGGACCTACTTTCAAAAATGTTCGTTTACACCCTCCCAAAACGCCGGCCTCGTATGGACGATACACTGGATTGATAAAGTATTTTTGCGTTTAGGCCTGAGCTTGACTTTGTATGGACAGGGCCTGAGTCTGGAGCAGAAACATCCACAGCCATCGTGCACAGGCGTGTGCACAAAATGGGCAACAGAAACGGCGGCAGAAGCGCCTGACCTGGGCTCCAGAGAAGCAGCACTGGACTTTTGCTCAATGTTCCAAAGTACTTTTTTTCGGATGAAATCAAGGTGCCAGAGTGTGGAGGAAGACTGGGGAGAAGGAAATGCCAAAATGCCTGAAGTCCAGTGTCAAGAATCCACAGTCAGTGATGGTCTGGGGTGCCATGTCAGCTGCTGGTGGTGGTCCACTGTGTTTTATGAAGGGCAGGGTCAATGCAGCTGGCTATCAGGAGAGTTTGGGGCACTTCATGCTTTCATCTGCTGAAAAGCTTTATGGAGATGAAGAATTCATTTTTCAGCACGACCTGCTTACAGTGCCAAAACCACTGGTAAATGGTTTACTGACTGTGGGATTACTGTACTCAATTGGCCTGCCAACTCTACTGACTTGTACCCCATAGAGAATCTGTGAGATATTGTGAAGAGGAAGTGAGTGACCAGACCCAACACTGTGGATGAACTTAAGGCCACTATTGAAGCATCCTGGGGCTCCATAACACCTCAGCAGTGCCACAGGTTGATTGCCTCCATGCCACGCCATATTGAAGCATTCATTTCTACAAAAGGATTCCTGATGAAGTATTGAGTGCATAACTGAACATAATTATTTGAAGGTTGAAATTTTTTGTATTAAAAACACTTTTCTTTTATTGGTCGGATGAAATATGCTAATTATTTTAGATTTTTTTGGTTTTTCTTTACTTTTTTGCCAAAATCATCAATATTAAAACAATAAAAGGCTTGAACTACTTCAGTTGCACACAACTGAAGTAGCCTTTTATTACTGTCACTCCCGTATTCGTCCCGGAAACCGGATTCGTCCGGAAGTTCAGTTTGATCCAATGAGCATACAGTAGATTACTTCACGGAATTTGGACGGAAGCGGAAGTAAATATAAGAAACTACCTATTCATGCCTAAACTTAACCAGCCATTCCCATAAAATAACCCCAACCCAGCCTTAACCCTAAACTTAACCATCTTAATCAGACGCCTAAACTTAACCAGTCACCCCTTAAGGACATATTCAACTTTTTGACATGCGCAAACTGAACTTCCGGACGAATCCGGTTTTCGGGACGAATACGGGAGTGACAATTACATATAATGAATCCAAAAAACGTGGCACCAGGACACCCTAGGCCGGAGGTCGATGATCGACTTTGTTGTCGTATCATCTGACCTTCGGCCGCGTGTTTCGGACACTCGGGTAAAGAGAGGGGCGGAGCTGTCAACCGATCACCACCTGGTCGTGAGTTGGATCCGCTGGCAGGGGAAGAAGCCGGTCAGACCTGGCAGACCCAAGCGTGTAGTGAGGGTCTGCTGGGAACGTCTCGCTGAGACCCCTGTCAGACGGACTTTCAACTCACACCTCCGGGAGAGCTTCTCCCAGGTCCCGGCGGAGGAGGGGGATATTGAGTCTGAGTGGACCATGTTCTCTTCCTCTATCGCCGATGCGGCGGCTCGTAGCTGTGGTCGCAAGGTCTCTGGTGCTGGTCCCGGCGGCAACCCCCGAACCCGGTGGTGGACACCGGCAGTAAGGGATGCCGTCAGGCTGAAGAAGGAGTCCTATCGAGCCATGATGGTTCGGGGGACTCCTGAGGCAGCTGTCCAGTACCGGCAGGCCAAGCGTGCCGCGGCCCGGGCTGTTGCAGAGGCAAAAACCCGGGACTGGGAGGAATTCGGAGAGTCCATGGAGCATGACTATCGGTCGGCCTCGAAGAGATTCTGGCAAACTGTCCGGCACCTCAGGAGGGGGAAGCAGTTCTTTGCCAACACCGTGTACGGTGCGGGGGGTGAGCTGCTGACCTCGACCGGGGATATTGTCGGACGGTGGAAGGAATACTTTGAGGTTCTCCTCAATCCCCCCGTCACGTCCTCCGCTCCGGAGGCAGAGGCTGAGGATGTTGGGGCGGATACTTCTGTCACCCTGGCAGAAGTCACCAAGGTGGTTGGCAGCCTCCTTGGTGGCAAGGCGCCGGGAGTGGATGAGATCCGTCCTGACAATCTAAAGTCTCTGGATGTTGTAGGACTGTATTGGCTGACACGTCTCTGCAACATCGCGTGGCGATCGGGGGCGGTGCCAATGGAGTGGCAGACCGGGGTGGTGGTCCCTCTCTACAAGAAGGGGGACCGGAGGGTGTGTTCCAATTATCGTGGGATCACACTCCTCAGCCTCCCTGGTAAGGTTTACTCCAAGGTACTGGAGAGGAGGTTACGGCCGATGGTCGAATCTCGGATTCAGGAGGAACAGTGTGGTTTTCGTCCCGGCCGTGGAACACTGGACCAGCTCTACACTCTCCATCGGATACTCGAGGGTTCATGGGAGTTCGCCCAACCTGTCCACATGTGCTTTGTGGATTTGGAGAAGGCGTTCGACCGTGTTCCCCGGGGTGTCCTTTGGGGGGTCCTCCGTGAGTACGGGGTCCGGGGTCCTCTGCTGAGGGCCGTCCGGTCCCTGTATGACCGGAGCCAGAGCTGCGTGCGCATTGCCGGCAGTAAGTCAGACCTGTTCCCGGTGCATGTTGGCCTCCGCCAGGGCTGCCCTTTGTCACCGGTTCTGTTCACTGTATTCATGGACAGAATTTCTAGGCGCAGCCAAGGGTCGGAGGGGGTCCGGTTCGGGGACCACAGGATTTCATCTCTGCTGTTTGCAGACAATGTTGTCCTGTTGGCTCCAACGAACCAGGACCTACAACATGCACTGGGACGGTTTGCAGCCGAGTGTGAAGCGGCTGGGATGAGAATCAGCACCTCCAAATCTGAGGCCATGGTGCTCGACCGGAAAAAGGTGCCTTGCCCTCTCCGGGTGGGTGGAGAGGCCCTTCCTCAAGTGGAGGAGTTCAAGTATCTCGGGGTCTTGTTCACGAGTGAGGGAAGGATGGAGCGTGAGATTGACAGGCGGATCGGTGCAGCGTGCGCAGTGATGCGGTCGCTGTATCGGACCGTTGTGGTAAAGAGGGAGCTGAGCCGAAAGGCAAAGCTCTCAATATACCGGTCAATCTTCGTCCCCTCCCTCACCTATGGTCATGAGCTTTGGGTAATGACCGAAAGAACAAGATCGCGGATACAAGCGGTCGAAATGAGCTTCCTCCGCAGAGTGGCTGGGCGCTCCCTTAGAGATAGGGTGAGGAGCTCAGTCACACGGGAGGAGCTCGGAGTAGAACCGCTGCTACTCTACGTCAAGAGGAACCAGTTGAGGTGGCTCGGGCATCTGTTCCGGATGCCTCCTGGACGCCTCCCTGGGGAGGTGTTCCGGGCATGTCCCACCGGGAGGAGGCCCCGGGGAAGACCCAGGACACGCTGGAGGGACTGTCTCTCTCAGCTGGCCTGGGAACGCCTTGGAGTCCCCCCGGACGAGCTGGAGGAGGTGTGTGTGGATAGGGAAGTCTGGGCGTCTCTGCTTAGACTGCTGCCCCCGCGACCCGGCAACGGATGAAGCGGAAGAAAATGGATGGATGGATGGATGGATGAATCCAAAATATATGAAAGTCTACTGTTTATCAGTACATTACAGAAAATAATGAAGTTTATTTAAATATGCAATTTTTTTTAGAAGGACCTATATATACTGTGTATATATATATGTGAAAATAAGTGAACAAAAGTGAAAAAAAGTTGTGAAAAAAAGTGAAACATGGATAGCCCAAAAAATATATGTACATGACAAGTTATGTATTAAATGCAAGAGATAGTTGCTACAGAGAAGTGCAAGGAACTGTTTAGATGTAAAAGAATATGAGACTGGAAGTGCCCTTTTGAGATTGTGGGTGAACACTCGGAAAACTAATCTATCCAATGTGTCCCTAACATGCCTCAAAGAGATCTTTGAGATTCATTTGGATTTACTTTGTTAATTACAGGTATACACCAAAAAACATTTTAATTATATCACTAACCACTAATGTTTTACACTTGCATTTATTTACCATTCCCAAAGTCAAAAGATGAAAAATAACATGCACACAGTCTTTGTCGCAAGTATTTAGGACGGAAATGCCATGAGGACAAAATGAAAATAACCCAAAATGCAGAACTGCAAAAATAATGAATTTCATTAAAACACATTTCAGAGAAAACACCAACAGTCCTCAAAAAGGGACTGATGAAACAAACTAAAGACATGGAATAACAATGACACACAGGGTTTGAATACACCACTAACAAGGCACAGGTGATGCACATGAGGGCGGGGCGAGGAATCAGGAAACAGGAAGTACAACTAAAGAGGATGCAGGGTTTCACAAATTACAAAACAAAACTGGAAAAACCTGAACCATGCCAGGAAAGTTTTTGTTCTATTAAAAACGTACGTTTTGGTGAGGAATAAAATACAATGAAATATAGTCAATGTGTGTAAAGATCACTCAAAAAAGACCTGGGGCTGTTGGCGTAAAGATTCTGAGAGTCCTCTCAGAGAGCTCCTAACTTAACCTAAAAACTCCTTCTTGGCTTAAAAGTGATTCCAGAACACCTTCAGAGAACTCTGTGCAAGGAATGGACAATATCTCCTATTGACCCCTTGCATGTGACGTCCCGGCCACGCCCACTCTCCATGACAGACGGCAGAAGTCTATTCTCCTTTCTCATTACACAAAGAGCGACCTTCAACACCAGCAGCCTCTTCTCTTAAGGGTGGTATGTACGGTGTCAGTCAGACATATGGCTCTATGCTAACCTGATGGGGAACACACGCCAAATGTCAATCAATATTTAATTCATGTGCTTTGCTCCTGGTGTGCAGAGATTATGCGCACACCTGCTCAATCACATCCCCCACCGCCCCACCTCAATACACTGCAAACAACTAAGTCACATTTTAAAACCATTCAGATGACGCATTCTGCTTGCCATAAATGCAAAGGCCTCTCAGGTGTTGAAGATATATGAGGAGACTTTTTCAGACATGCACTGATTGCTCTAAAAACAAATATAACATGATAAAAAAGACCATGTTCAAAACTAGGTTGAAAAGACATCTGTTTAGCTGTGATTATATTTATCTTGTTTTAAAGTAGAAATCAATTCATAATTAGATGGACCTAATCTGTCAAAAGGCATTAACAAAACATGCTCTTTTCAAATACTTCTTTAACTAATAAAAATAGTTCAGCAAATATATTTGAAT
Organism: Knipowitschia caucasica; assembly: GCA_964034765.1. Taxonomy (NCBI): domain Eukaryota; kingdom Metazoa; phylum Chordata; class Actinopteri; order Gobiiformes; family Gobiidae; genus Knipowitschia; species Knipowitschia caucasica. Next base: position 34,140,681 of record OZ035824.1, on the reverse strand, counting down.
TTCAGCCCCTAAATCTTGTTATTGTTTTCATTTAGAAGTGCCACCCTCCGCCATTTTACCAATCAGAAAGTCCGTGGTCCGGGTTGCCAGTACTCACAGCATCGAGCTACTTTCACTGGTAAAGTAACATACGGCTGCAGAACTAAATAAGGTCTTGTTATGATTCTCAAATCATTAATGACAAAACAAGGAATACACTGGAATTTCTATTATTGTGAAAAAATCTGTTGGTTTTAGATTTGTTGTTGACAAAACTGTTTATTTGGATATTATGGTCCCATCGGGATTCATCTGAATATCTGGCAACCTGAGTCAGGGAGAGTGCAGTACCAATTTTGGTCAGATTTTTACGTACTGCTCCTTTAAGCCCAATACTTTTATGCAACTGTTTTAATATATTATTGTTGTATAATGTTAAATATCATTGCAATTTATTTATTCATTTTGATCTATGTTTCTAAAATTCTCCTGTGAAACACTTTGAATTGCCTTATAAAGAAATTGTGCTATACAAATAAATGATTAGTTTATTGAAAAGTCAATTTTGACTTGAATATATATTAGGTTTGAAATAAGACAACAGATCCTGTCAAGTATATTTTTTACTTTGAAATAGCAGAAATTCCAATTTTGAAAATCATCATAAATTCAACTCTTGCAAATTAAAAATTGCTCATCTTTGTAGCGCCCACTCCTCCCCTCCCTCCCTCCCTCCCTCCCATGCACCTCTGACTGTGGAGACTGGCTGCCTGCCTGGATGTTGGCACCCCAGGGAAGTGCATAGTGTCTGAGTGGGGGACTGGGTTAATATGTCAGCGTGGCGGGGGGCTGCGGGGGGGTGTAAGAGTAGCATGGACCCCCAAACACATCGCCATTTTCTTATGATGTTCCAGTTCTTCTCTGCTTGAGTTATGAGTCATGGTAACGATCGCACATTGGTTATGACCTTTAAAATGACTTGACAAAGTACTCATACCCCTTAAACGCGGTCTTATTTGTTGCATATCTTTATATATATATTATCAACTTGTGAAAAAAAATCACAAGGCTGTCAAGTATTGGTGACGATCAATGATTTTTATGTTTTAGATTCGAAATGTGCAGCTTGCTGAAGTATTTGTCAAAGTGCAACCAGTTAACTTTAGAAGAAGCAGGTTTCAAACTTATATACAACTTTAAATACATGTTGCGGTCCTGTGTGTAATTTTAAGTGGCCCTCAAATCTTGGCAACCCACATATGTCTTTGAGATCATTAACACAAGTAAGTAAGTAACTAATCTTTATATTTATAGCAATATTTTACAGACCAAGGTCACCAAAAGCACTCTACAATGTTCAGAGTTCATAGAAGTTCACAAGGTCATCCAGCCAACTTCAGCTCTGCCAATATATACATTCTATACCTAGTTGGAAAGCCCTACAATCCAGCCGTTTACTTTATTTGTATAAACTGTTTTTTTTTGTGTTTTTATTGTGTCAGAAAATTATCTATATGGCGCTAATGCAAAATGGTAAACATTTGTCATTCAGCCAACTTCAGCTCTGTCAAACGTGAATCAATAAGGACGTAATTTTAAAGCTCAGAACAGCTCGAGTCAAAACAGTAATAACTATCTGGGTCAACTGGGTCTGAATAGTTCTGACAACTCCACTTTAGACAATGATGATCATTGATGAATAGTCAAAACTTAATATTTTGCCTGATACTTCATGTGAGTATTATCATTATTTTAACCCCTTGTAGACTTTTCCAGTGTGAAATCAACCCATACATGTTGGGTCACATTCATAACACAAATGTATGTCTACTTTAACATTCATTTGCATACATTTTATTTGTCAAATTAATTGGAAAATAATCTAACAAATTATAAAGCAACATTAAATACCCAACACATCTTGTCATATTCACAGCCACACGCATGAAGTATTGAAAAGGAATTCTTACACTTCTCACACTTCCTTCAAATCTCTCCTGAGTAGTTTTTGGCCTTTTCACGCCTCGTCTTGATCCCGTTTGGTATTTTCCAAATGCCACTTTGTTTGGCCTAAGCCCGGCTCAGATGCCCATGTTTGGGGCCACTCTCGGCCCGCTCCCCTGGGCTCAGGATCTGCTTCTCAGGCAACACTGCACACGTAATGAAGAGGGTTTAGCTGCCGGCTTTGTCTAAATGTCGCACGCCTCTCCATCCTCGCTGTGAATGGGGGAAAAACAAGGCACTCCAGAGATTGTATTGTAGCTTTTGAGTTACATACTGCTATAAAAGGAACTGTACCACATGTAGCCGCCCACTTTTAAGCTCAACTTTTTTTCTTTCTTTCATATATGTACTTTTCTTGTGCACACTGGGGACTTTTGCAAATGTATTCCAATGTGGTTTTACTGCAAATGGCAAATAAATGAATCTGAATCAAAAATTACACATGTTAGTCCCAACAGAAAACACCTTTTACAAGTTTAGAATTGTGAGTAAAACACATCTGACACTGAATCTGTGTAGTCTTTCATCCAAAATGCAAATTGTTCCGCATCGTTTCAATTACGTTTTATAGAGTAAAAATTAGATACAGAAATAACAAAAGTTTAGCTGGGTGGCAACAACCCCTCTTTATGCAAAAACTGACAAATATTTCATTTAAATAAACGGTCTAACTTTGGAGTGACTTGAAAATGGTGCATACACATACACACAGGGAATACAGTGTTGCTGAGTCACCTTTTGGCACGGACCTTGTAAACCATATTGCGGTGTGGGGGGGGTCTCTGTAGGTTTTCAGGGTCACTGATTTTCTCTCCTCTGCAACATCATAAACGTCATGTCCAATCGAATCTATGGACTGCACTTTAGAGCAACGGAAAATAGAAATGCAATAATGTGGTTTGTGGTTTGGGCAAATCGCAGTGGACGGGGTCGAATGAGAAATGTATAGGACCCTTGATATCTTATGTATAGTGAATGTGAAGAAAAACTATATGTATCATTGTTGGCCTCCCATAGTTGTGCTAGTTTTTTAATAAACAAATTAGCAACAAACCATGAAAGATAATAGGATAAACTGGAGTTTGCACAAGCCAATTACGGGTATATACTGTTATATTTATCTCAATCCCGCTTTAGCAGCCGCCAAAACCGCTCATTCTTGATCTAATGCCGGATAAAGATGGATCTGGAGAACTGCAGAGGCGCTCAAATCCATCTCCATAAAAGTCCAATCCTCTTACACTGCAATATGTTCCCAATCGGACCCCATGACATAAGGGGTCATAATCCAGAGTGTCATCGCTGCAACCGTCGAGACCTCTGCCCTTTCATATGGAGAAAGACTTCCCTATACGCTGCATAAACAGGTCCGGTGACAGAAGCCTGAGGGGTGGGTTTATAAAGACTTATATCAGAATGAACTGTGACCCGGGGAAGGATTAGAGCCATAGATCTTCCAGACTGTGTGTGTATGGTCCGTGTAGGCAAAGACCCTGGCTGCGATATGGCACTAGTTAACCTTTGGCGTTGTTATCTTTGTCATTGAAATGTGTGTACGGTCTATTTGCTTAGAAAACATGTGCAAAAACCCTGACAATTTAAATTTGTCTAATGTGATTTCATACATTTGAACTATTTTCATGCTGAAGTAATTTTGAAGTTGAAAATTCTCCAGCAAAGTTTCAATAAAAAGTACATTTTACAGAACCTTTAGAACATAATGATAGACAGTGACAACAATCTATATATCTAAGATGTTGTTTTACTCACTCTGAACTTCTGAGGACAGAATCATTGTTAACAAATTGTGCAAATTATGTTGAGTGTAAAAACAGCAGTCATAATTTCAAAAAAATGTTTTACTCTTTCAATGTAGATATTTTCTTCCAGAAGCAGCTAACTGTTGGGTGTACAGGTTGTATGACGTAGGCTTCACATTAAATGTCTAAGAGCCTTCTGCAGTGAACAGTGTTGCTTGGCAACATAAAATATATATTTTGTTATTCACCTCCATTATAATTACCACTATTATCCTGATGTTCTTTTTCTGAACATAAATGTTCACATGATTATACAGCAGTATGTAGTGTGTGAACTCTTTTCTTTCACCCAGAATGTCCTGGATGAATTCCTACAAGAGTAAACTTATCTGATGTATGAAATCAATGACATCTTTTATATGACACAATATTAAGCACAATGACAAGCTACAGAAAAAACACACTTTAAAAAATATGGCTATATCCATATTCAACCAACATACATACCACGCCTGTCATTGTCATGTTTTGTCATTAAATTTGACCTATGTGTCAGCTACTGGAGCTACTCTGTCTCATAAAAGGTGAAGCAGAAGGAGAGCAAAGTAAGGATACTGTATATGTTTGCTGAATTCAGATGCAGTCCTCAGCTTCATCCAAAGTCGAGAACACAAAACCCTCACTGGGAGTCCAGACTTGTGTCCAGGCTTGGGGCCGAAAATGTGGGTCGAGAAAAAACCTGCCCCAAGCATCCCCAGTCCAGACCCAAGCTCTACCCTGTCACATGTAATACAGAAAAAGCCAAATTCTCCCAGAAAGGGGACAAGCGCAGGGCAGAGACAATGTGGCGTCGCTGTTGAAAAATGGCCGCCCGGGCTTATCTTAAAGACTACAGTAGAGCTCCATAACTCAGTGGATTACGTTCAAGTGTTCATCAATCACTCGTCCATCCAATCCCAGCTGCACAGATGGCCTGCGCCCTTCTGATTGGGTTATAGGGCCACACTGCTGCGCGCTCTGTCGGGGCATTATCAGCTTCAATCACAGTAATGTACCAGGCAGCACTGACCTCCCAGGACCTGGACGGGACATATATATCAGCACTGTCCTCGCAGCAGGGTGGGCAGCCAGACCCAACACAACGCACATGGCAAACCAGTAGGAGGCTGCGCAATGAGACACAAGAGACGGGTGTATACTGTATATGTGGCAAGTACGTTAAAGTGAAAGGGTCAGAAAGTACTGCAAATGTGAAAGCTTTGAAAAGATAGCAGATCCCCTGGTCTCCCTTGGTCCTTATTATAAGTGACTTATTTCTGATTGGGCTTAACAAGGCACAAGAATGGGTTTTCTTAGCGGGACTTACAGCGGTCAAAAAGATGATGGCCCTGAATGTCCCTTCACTCGCTGTCTTGTCCAGAGCGAGTTCTGACTTAACTCACTCTGGATATAGAATACATTGAACAGTGCACAGCATGTATCCACAATTTCAAGGAGTGTACTACTGTATATTAACCTGTAGTGCAGTACTGTGGACCAATTAAAGTCAGTATTTCAGATTTTGTTTTGAGATTATATATGCATTTTCATGTTTTTATTGTTGGTTTTTGTCTTGGACCTCTTTGTCTGTATGTGTTTTTTTGTGGCCTCTGCAAATTGAATGGGTGCAGTGTACACAACGATTCAAAGAAAATCCGTTTGTGAGTTATTTCTAAAAAAATGAAAAATAAAAAATAAAAAATAAAAAAGAATGACACATTTTTTACAGAGTGAGGGACATTAACTTTTCATTGACAGTAAATTAAATCCAGAAGGAGCTCAGTGTTTCCCGTCAATGTTTGATTTTAGCAAGCTTGTGGGTATAAGCTCCGTCTATCCCAAGATACTTGAGAACCCCTGAACAGAAGAGATAAAGTCTTCTGATTAAACTGCATCTATATTTTTCTCAAATCCATTTTTCAGGCCGAGCTGGCTTGTCTTCAAATTCCACTTCAGGAAATTCCCCTTCACATTGACTTAGTTATTGAGCAGCCAACTTGAAATGGTGATTGGTAGGTGAGTGGTTCGAGCACTTCACAATGCTTGTTTAGCAGTCGGTTCATCCAGCGGTCTCTGACGCCAGGAAAGAGCCCTTCTTAGGTCACAACCCCATTCATAAATTGAGTAATGGATAAATAATCGGCTTGAAGGTCCCTTTGCAATTGCCAATAACTAAAAACTACTCATACAGCCATTTTGTGCTTAGATAGTGCTCCCTACCTGAACATTACTGATTGCTTTGGTTGTGTTAGAGATGTCTTGCGTCCTTGTTGGCAAAACAGACACATTACTGATAAGCAGCAACACACTGTGAAAGCATAATGGCCAAATAATTAGCACGCACAATTACACGGCGTAATGGAGGAGTCTATGAGTGCTTGGTCAGATGGGAGGAGAAGGCAGTGTTGACAAAAGCAAGAAAGAAGTGCTTAACAAACAACAGCCACCATTATATTATGGTTGTTGTTTTGTATGTGGTGTCAAAATTCAGTGCAAAACAATTTCTCAGTTTCTCATCACCAATAGCAAACCTGAAATTTGAGGGGGGGACTGTTTTGTATTGTATTGTCGTTTGTTAAATGGCTGAGAGGGGAATGGAATTAATGGCTAATATTGGCTATCCCCTTTTTAAACCATGTATCATGCATACCATATCTGTGTCTGTGAAAATATGTAAAATGTATGCAGGTTTTGAAATAATCAGTCAATCAAAGCTTAAAGTACACTCCATTTGTTGGTCTGGACTACAGGACCTGGAGGATTTTGCCTTTAGTGCATGGTTTGGGTGATGGGCATAACCAGAGCACCTCAAGGAATCCCAATCAGACTCAGGGAGGAACCTACAAAATCCACATCAACAGAGATGGTTCGACCTTTTGACTCTCTCTCTGTGAAGTATGAGAGCTACCCTCTCAGGCACCTGCTGATGGCGTGGGTTCGTTCCCCCACTCAACATGTCCCTTAGTCTCACTGATGTTGTTGTGTCCCTGGGCAAGACACTCGGTCTGAAGTCCCCCCGCCTTAACCCTGTCACTTTTTGAGTCACAAAATCTACTTGAAACTTGGGACTGAAAGCTACCACATTGGGGCATCTCTATAACTTGATTTTAGGAACTTTTTTTTACTAACAAAGGTCTTTAAAGGACAACTCACCCTCAAATCCACTTTTTTTTTTGCTGATAAACGGTATAAATGAGTGTCCAATAGTGTTGTCTACATATCCTGGTCATAATCTTGTCACTTTGGTGCAAATTAGTTGAAAGTTAAACTTTCTGCCTAAAACCGTCTGTGAGGCGCCATCTGCTGGCGACCTGTATTACTACATTTGAATTTTGAATCTGGCGCCAACACTGGCACAGAAGTTGGACCTGACGTCTGCAAGTTGGACCTGACGTCAGCAGCCCCCCGCCCAGAGCAATGTAAACGGCCCAGTCTCGTTCAGCCCCCTTCAGTCCTCCAGGCTATGCCCATTTAGAGGAAGATTTGAACAGGAAATGTGAGTAACAAAAGCTCCGAGGAGCGGGGGTGAGAACCACTTTAAGCAAAAACAATATTTATGTTATTAATGCTCCTTCATCTTAGATTGTGTTTTTTCAAGGAGTGAACATCAAAGGGTTAAAGAACAAGGTGAGAAATCTAGGGGTAATACTGGACTCAGACTTAAATTTTAATAGCCACATCAAATCAGTAACATCAGCAGCTTTTTACCATCTAAAAAACATTGCCAGGATCAAAAACATAGTGTCTAAAGCAGACTTGGAGATTCTTATCCATGCATTTGTCTCCAGTAGGTTAGACTACTGCAATGGCCTGCTCACAGGTCTGTCCAAACAGGCTGTAAAACAGCTGCAGTACATTCAAAATGCAGCAGCTCGAGTCCTGACTAGAACCAGGAAGTACGACCACATTAGTCCAGTCCTCAGGTCTCTGCACTGGCTTCCTGTGGCTCAGAGAATAGACTTTAAAACAGCTCTGCTTGTTACAAGTCTCTCCATGGCCTCGCACCAAAATATATTAGTGACATGTTAGTCCCATATGAACCAGCCCGGACTCTGAGGAGCACAGGGACTGGACTCCTGTTAGTGCCCAGAGTCAGAACTAAACATGGGGAGGCTGCTTTTCAGATTCATGCTGCTAAAATCTGGAACAGTCTTCCTGAAGATGTAAGACAGGCCTCCTCTCTGACAATGTTTAAAACCAGGTTAAAGACAGTTCTGTTTAGCTGTGCATACAACTGAGGGATTTTATGTTTTGATCTTTATTTTTTAATGTTCTGTGATTATTTATGATTTTAATGCTTTCTTATTTTGTTCAGCACTTTGAGTTGCCTTGTGTATGAATTGTGCTATACAAATAAACTTGCCTTGCCTTGCCTTGCCTAAAGACCAAGGCTGTGTGGACCCACCACCAGCAGGAGGATCAGTGAGGGGTTGCTGGTCAAAATTGGATGGCAGGTTCGATCACCACCACTCCAACCCAGAAATTGACTAAAAATAGAACATGAATCATGGCTGTTTTTAAACCCTGATAAATCTGATAAAAAACATGATTGAAACCCCATTCAGTTGAAAAGTACAAAGCTTAAACTCATTTGCCCTCAAAGCCACCCAATACCATAGTCCAACCAACTGTATTTTTTCCCCATATCATCCACTTCTCTGGCATTGGTTTCAAGCACCAGTACGTTCTTGCATGTCTGAGGGGTCTCTGAAGTGGCTCTCAGAATCAAAAAGGAAATATCCACGAATTGAAGTCAAATGGTAGCATTCAGTTTGCATTTCATGAGGACAGAATTATAGAGCGCAACCATAATTATTACAGAAAAAGCCATCACCCCAAGTCAAGAGTGCAAAATGAGAATACAACGTTGTTTTTTTTTTTTGGTCCTCACAAGTCTGGAGCCCCAGCAGGATCCCCAGCCCACGGGCGAGAAGGAGATAAAGCCGGCGCTCACAAACATTAGAATGTAAATAATGTGGTGGCAGCAACAAACTCACTTCAAAGCCACTCGTCATTAAGGCATCGTGATCCGAACGTGGGCGGATTCAGACAGAGAGCTGAGTAAACAAGTGCAGAGGTGGCCAACATGACTTTTTTATAAGTGAGTTTTTAGAGCACTTTTCAAGAAAGACCCAACCTCTGCGCAAATGAGCGCTGCCGTTTCGTTAAAGTGTACATATCCTGTGAAAAATGTACCTTTTTGGCCGTGATATGCTAACAATATATTTTCCTTTGCATTAATCTAATCTTTATGTGATTCATGAATGCACCACCTGTATGTGAAAGCCAGATCCTGTCACACCTCTGAAGCTAAGCAGAGCACGAGATGTGATGGGATACCTCTGGGGAGACCGAGTGCCACAGTGGGGCGGCTATAAAGTGCTAAACTGTAGGTGTGTCCTTAGGCAAGACACTTTGCGCATACTTTGTGACACATACTGGTTGCCCTAGGGCAGCTGTGGCTTCAGTATTAGCTTAAAGTATATCCACCTTGTGTGGAGTGGATAAATAACAACATGTGAAGTGTCTGTCCCCAAAAATAGCTATATAAACTAATGCATTCTTGTCATAATCTTTCTGTAATCGAGTATCCATATCTATAACAACACCTGTTTTCACTATCACTGACACAGCTACTTTTCTCTTCATTTTTTTCTAGCATATTGGATTCTGCGGCAAGTATTTCTGCATTATCAAGAAAAAGAAATTCCCTGCAATCACAATCTTCTGCTCATCCGGCAAGAAAAAAAAAACAGCTGACACTTTTTAAAACTTTGAACAGTTCCAAATTCCACTATTTAAAAATCAGATTTAACCTGAGCTAAACAGCAGACCAAATCACAATACCACATATTTAAAGGTGAATTGTATGTTTTCATATGAGTCATTTATAGTCTTTTATATCAAAATCAAGGAAAACATAACTATGCAAGCCTGATGTGTCTGCAACAACAGCTGTATAAAATAAACTTAAACTTTGTTTTGATCCAGATTGCGTACTGTGAATTGCTGCAAAAACCTGTCTCAATTAGACATTCAAGTCTTTGTGTACTGTTGACCTTTGGATTTGAAATGCCAAGGTTCTTTCATATTGTCTGATGGCATGTGTTTTGTGGGGCCACTTCCAATTCCAGGACAAGACTGAATGTCAAAAATTACATTTGGTCAGTTTGACTAAATCTGACATTTAGCTCCAAACTCATTAAAAACGTCCCCCTTGTAAACATTTCATTCAACATCATTCTGTGGCCATGACACGGAGAACAAGGACAAACCGTTTTATAGGAATCCATGTATGGTTTGCTCTTTGTTCTCTCTCTATTTGAACCAAAGTGGACATTCAAGCTGAAGTCCAAAGCCATATGAAGCTCGTGTGGGAGCTGCCGTCCGCTCTGGGAGGATTCAGTCTGCTTCGGTTTGATCTGAACTTGGCTACACATTCAAGTGCAGTTGATGCAGTTTTAGTCATTCATTCTGGGACATATCCATCGGCTTAATTCCTGTGTTCAATCTTGTTTCTTATGTTTCTTTAATTGTTTCATTTTCAATTTTGCAAAATCCTTTGAGACAACTGTTCTTGTGCTTTTGGGGTGTAGTTTTGACAGTTTTTTAAGTAAGTAAGTAAGTAATGTTTATTTATATAGCGTATTTTACAGACCAAGGTCACCCAAAGCGCTTTACAATGTTCAGAGTTCAGATAATGTTCCAATCATTCCACACACGGTGATGACAGAAGACCAGAAACATTCCACTTTTACTCATAAAGAGTTTATATATGAGTAAAAGTCTGCATTAATAACAAGAAAAATTGGTCGAATAGCAGCAAAATAATTGATTTTCTGTCTATTTGTTCTCACAACAGCCTCTTAAGTTTATACACCCAAACTATGTCAATCGTATGTACAGTATATGCATCATCATCATTTTTTTTACATATGAATTTTATATTTGGTAAGGACATTTTAGTCCTCCCAAAATATTGGTGGGGACAAACCTACGCCTTTGTAGAATTGAATTAGATTTTGTTTTCATCCTGCCTCTTTAGTCATAGCTTTGGCTGTTATTAACTATAGCTCCCACTGCAAGGCCACAAGAAGTTGGTGTCTATTCCAGTTAAATACCCCATTTCATTCTACTCCTAATACTTACATACAGGCTTAATCACTTTGTCAAAGTACAACTCATACTGAGGCTGACCTAACGATGACTTTACAACACATTGCAATAATGGCCAAAATTTCTTCAGTATGTCTTATTTAAACATAAATCCCTGTAGAGCGGTGCCCGGTGTTTACCTGTCAGCTTCCTCTTCCTCAGACCGTCCCCTCCCTGTATCTGACAGCCATGATGGATGTAGCCTATGCCGCAGACAGAGAAGGGAATAGACTCTTCTCTCGATGCGTTTCACAGCAATCTGCAGCTGTCAATAGGCGCGCGCATTCACAAGGCACTGGATGTCTTTATCAAACAAGCTGCCTCTTAATGCATCAAAAGAGTGAGGAGACAGAAACACGGGGATGGAACGCGGCAAAACACGAGTGACTCTGCTTTCCCCCAACGAGAATGCATGTGCAGAAGAACACGTGTTCCCTAAATCACAAGGCGAGTGGAGTATTCTGCTTTAAAACGCAGGCTTAAACGTCTGTTACAGCCATTATGCACAACCGGAGCAAGCAGATGGGTGTTGTCAATATGAGCAGAAAATGTTGCGAAGAAGCAGTCTGCTCTGAGTCTGGAAATATAAATGTAAAACTGGGGTAACTTTGGAACTATGTAACACAATCCATGTTACTCGTTTCTTAGCTCTCAAAACAGCTTGGTTTTATTTTTCATTGTCACAGCTTTAGATCAAATTTTACAGACAAATAAGTGGCTGAGAGTGGGTGCTCCTGTCTTTTTCAAGCTACCTCTTACTGCATCAAGCTCTCAGCCCCTATTGTTTTATATTTATGCTATGTACTTTTAAAAAGATGGCATCAGCAAGTTGTGGTCTAATGAGTTTACTTTTTTACGTTTAACTTTTACAAGACTCTTTCAATTGGGACAAATCACATGTACAGTATTTGTGTGAGGGGGGGGAAGTTAGGATTACTGGATACTAGAACTGCTCCCACTCAAGTTTTACACCTGATATGTATATAGTTCACAAAACTAATCATATAGAAATAAACCACACGTATAAACAGAAAAAGGCACATATAAAAAATGTCCACGGTCTGAGTATTCACACTTCCCAAGATAAAAGCAGTCAAATTGACTGCTCTGGGATTTCTAGTGTTAAGAGTTTGATGCAAAACAAGGGCTAACTAGCTTTGTGGTAACTACTACCCACACCTGTTAATTTCAGCCAAACAGCATAATGCAAAACAATATTAAACTTTCAATGTTACGAAAACCAGGTAGTGCACAGAACAATGAAAAACTTGACCTCCCGCGTGAGCTAACCCTGGACCTGTGTCCTTACAGGTCTAAACCAGGACTAAATCTGTTTGGGACCCACCTACATTGACTTGACGGAGCAGCGGCTGTGATTAATGGAAGCACAGATTGTTTATGTTGCTCCGAGGGATAGAGAATAATTCCTCGGCTCTTTGGTTCCATAAATTTGCCGGTGTCGGTGTCGTCTCCGTCAGATGCGGTGTCACACATGATGAGACGCATTAGTGCAAATGTTTCCAACACGAAGAAACACATTTGTCTTCTCACTCAAACACTCGGGGAGTCCTTCTGTTCAAAACATGTCGTAAAAACATTTCTGCTCTTGAGTGAGGGAATCAACGAGGTTTATCCCTACATCCTTTAACAAATATTGATTATTCTCAAAAATGTTACAGCTGACATTACTTGATCACTTATAATAACAATGATTGTTTAGTTACCCTTTAGGAGTAAAACTATTCCTACTTAAGCTTCTGAATCAAAGACACTATTTATACAGCGACATGGCTTCCCACAATTGTGCTATTGTTAGAATTGTTTGACTTTACAATCTTGAACTGTATTTTAATATTTATGTTTATGGTGGCACAGATGAAAAGTAGCCTGGTGCTAAAACTGGCACAGACATACGTTTATTGTAACTGCACATTGTTTTTAAATAAACTAAACTTGAATCGAATTAGGAACACCTTAAAATGTATCATTGTATGTATTGACAATGTATTGACAATAGTTTAGATGATCCACCCAAAAGAAGAAAATCCTCCAATATACCTTTATGGCTTTGTGTCTTCCAACTTGTCACAACGTCATTAATAGGGAAAATCCAAATATTAGTGTCTCACCAGAAAAATAAACTGTACATTTCAGCACAGAAAACAGTTAAGAGCACATACTTAGTTCTTGCCACCTCCACCTGCCTCCCCTCCATCATCTGTGTGACTGCGCTCTCTGTGAACAGCCCTGTCAATGCTGGGGCCGTGTCAGCGCCCAAACCACGGCCATCAAAGTGATGGACTGCCCCCACAATGCACTGCTCTCGTCTTCTGCTTCCTGGAACCGGTGCAAATGTTTGCCAACAGCTGCCAGGTAATGCGCGGCTGCATAAAACATGGGCCGTTTGTGTAGGATACAACGAGATGGCTTCCGCTGGTGGTGCCAAGGAGCCCCGGCCATAGGAGGAGTGCGCCATGTGCTCACAACACGGTCAAAGAAGATGGAGTCATTTCAGACCGAAAGGGTCAAATGACTATTGGTTACTTTCCTAATTATGGAGAGACAATATGCATGTTTAACACTAGGACTCCTAGAATTATGAAATTACTGGATCTCCCAGAGCCATCATTTTGGCTGCTCCCATTCAAACCAATCGACTTCTGAGAAAGATTAAAAGTCTTCCTTGAAAAAAATATGGGTGTGCAATGAGGTGAATCCTCCACATATCAAGGATTCATAAAATAAAATTGCAAAAGAAAGTAAGTTAAACCTGGGGGAAGGGGCTTGGGGACTGAGGAAAGAGACTTGATGGCATGCTCGAACATGCATGAATCACGCTAATAACAGCTTTGAGAGCTTAAATGACAAGAGAAAACAACAATAATTTTCAATGATTTTTTTTCATAAATGGAGATGATTGAGAAGTCAGACCCTGACATTTAAGAGGGCCATTAAGTGGTGAATACAACCGTTTTAGCCGTAGATCAGGCAACATCTCTTCTGTGGGTAATGTTGTACTTCTGAAGAGGTGGCTGAAGATGCTGCTGTGAACAAAGGATTTTCCAAGGACGTCACATGAGGCGCTCTGCTAATGTCCTCGCTCTTCAAACGAGCTGCTTCAGCCGCACTTGTCTCTATGTTTCAATTTCACGTCCTCTTCAAGTCAATTGCATTAGCTGCAAACAGTGCATTCTCTACCTTCTTCCTCCTTCTCAATACCCCTCGAGCCAAATCTTCCCTACTAAAGAAAAACACAGTGACTGCGTAAAGTGAGTTGTGACAAAAATTGCTCTAATACCCGCTCAATGTGATGTAGTTCCATGTCTCTGCTCGTTTTTCAGACAATCTTAATATAACTTTGGAAGGATTTCAAAAGTGAAACAAAGGGAAGTATCGTGACTGCAGTGAACTGAAGAGATACTGTGTTTTTATTTTGTTTTACAGAGAGAATCTCACACATGTCCGTGTTCCTGCTGTGCAGTTACTGAAATTGTTTTTGTTTTACTTTGTAATGTGACAAAATACTTGTTATTTTCAGCAGTGTATAATTTCCAAACACATGTTCACTGAAACCAGGGAAATGACTGTATTCACAAATGTACCTGCACTTAATCATGTATATCTGATGATCACAACATCAAAACTTTAAAGTCTGTTTTCACAGCACAGATACATCAAGTTTCCCTTGTATGAAAACATGTTTTCACTGGTGTGTGTGCGTTTCTATGGGATGATTATAGTATATGGTCCGAATATTAGTGGATTATAGGTCAAGTAGCAGTTTTTTGTAATCTAACCATTGACCTAACAGTGCCTTCTGTTTACCACGTTTGGGGACCAACACTATTCCAGACGTTTGGTTGCTAGTTTGTTGCTATGCACAAATTTGAATCCAGATTCCCACCCAGGCATCAGTCCACTCCTTCAACAGATTGTCTACAGCTAAAAGCAAGCTACAATCTTTCAATATTAAAAACAACATATGTATCAGCTTCTTTTTTGTTAAAACCTTGAAAGTTATGAAAGTTATTTCATATGTTTATATTTTGTGTCTTAGCTGTTGATTCTCTGATCTGTGTTGGTGATTTCAATGGTTTTGTTAAGTCCTCTAATATGACTTCTGTCGTGATTTAGTGCTATACAAGACTAAGTTGTTGTTGTTGTTAATTAAGCCATTTTAGATTACGTGTTTCAAAAGATACAAATAAAGGTATGTTATACTTTAATACAAAACATCAAAAAATCACAGAGAAATACCTTGCCATGTGTGTCCTTTGAAGTCCACATCTCAAACAATGCGACATCACCCCCCAACCCCCATATAACAACCCCTTGTGAACCCGCAATGCTCGAGATGTGAAATTGAAAAGCCAGTCAGCTGTTTAAATATCCCATCCTTTGTCTAATGAAAACAATCCTTCAGTGTTAAATCCGAATGGGCCGGATTGCATTTAAAACCACATAAACCATGGGAGCTTGACAAATGAGCCCAGTGATAGTTAGCAAGGAGGACAAAAAGAGCCATTCAATTTTGTCCTTTTGCTACCATGACAAAGAAATACGAGGACATTTTTCTCTCGTTCACCCTTGATTCTCAAAATGCCAAATTGCCACCGGGTGCAGACGTTTATATCGTGTCCAACGTGACCCAAGTGCAATTGGTTTAACTACAAATTGAAAAGACCCATGGTGCAGAGGAATTTCATCTTTGGGCTTATAAAAAGTCTGCTTTTGGTGTATAGGACTTATAAAAAATGCATAGCACAAGATGAAAACGTATTTACAACAAGAGTTTTGTGAGAAGAAGGTGGAAAAGTGAATATTACATTTAAAGGGATATATGAGAAATGACGCTCCAAGTATGGTAATAATTACGATTGAATACTGTGGCCTCAAGACAGATTTTTTTTCAAGTATTTCACCAAGTTACAACATTGTTCTCTCAACTTGTAGTCTGTAATGGATACTTACACTATTACTTTATGTTCAGAATACGTTTTAGGTTTGGCAATTTGTTTTTTTTTTCTTTTGTAAGAAAGTGAGTTATACAACTGCTATTTATGTTTGGAATAAAACAAAAAAGTACCTCCCTCTGGTGGTAGAAGCGGGTAATTGCATTCTGAGACCGTTTTGATCTTTAATACATGTTTATTCATGTACTTTTATATTCAGGAGATTATTTAATATCTAAAACATGAAATGCCAGGTTCTTTATTCTTAGATTCAGCATGGGGGTACAGTGTGCAACCACGGACTGTATATTGTGAGTGCCGACTTCAGCCATTGTATTCGCAGAATGCAGAAGTATAGCCTAATTTAACATAGGCTAGCTGGAGACAATTCGCGAGTTGGTGCAAAACTTTGTCCATGAGAACTTCCCAATGGGTCTCATTAGACTAGTGGATTAGCATTGTCCATTATTTACAGTCTATGTGTGCATCTAATTATAAAGCTTTTTTCTTTTTTTAAATGAAGGTAAGATACGATACAACACTTCTTTATTGTCTCCCTTAGAAGAAAGTCATCTTGGGACAGGGGTTCACATGCTTTACAGTAAACGTTGAGCAATAAAAAGATCAAAATAGACATAGGCATTGCAAGAGACCCATCAGTTATACATAGGGCAATAGAATACAGTAAATATTAGAACATCAACTGAGACCATCCCACATACATTCCATACTTGCACTGCAGAAAATCTAAAGTGAAGTGTGCAGTATTTTGTTTTAACTATTCTGACTTGTCGAAGAGTCTGCAGAGGATGAGAGCCACTCTGCCTGAGCGTTCTCACAGTGAAGCCTCCAGCTCTGTGCCACACGACAGCCCTCAGAGATCGGCCGTGCAAACAGCATCACTCCAGTGTATCGATTGTGTTACCCCGAAGATCCTCTATGATACGACCTCTCACTCCGCACGCAGCAAGTCTCATGAAGCACATCACCAGCAGACACGGACCCTGCACCTGATCAATGCTGTGTCTGGATTATAGCTCCAAAGGTGGGTGAACTTTTTTCCTCCACTGTTTGGTCTTGTATTTATTTTCTTGTTTGTTAGAGCAAGTGAATAGTTTATTTGTAAAAACAGATAAGTTCAATGAAAATATATTGGAAAAGCCTACAGTTTTATCTTTACCAAGTAGTTTTGTGAAAAGCCGTGCCATAGAGATAAAGTTTCACCCCTTCTTGCGTTAATTCCTTCGAGTCTACTGCCATTAACAGAAGATTGTAACTAGAGGAATACAATATTTGGACAAAATTTCAAGTGTATTTCTAGAAAAACAAACTATTTGATTTCGTATAGTTTCCATCTCTCTATTTTCTTCCCCTTGATTCATTTCTCAGTCGGGAGAGTGGCAGTCAGAGCTGCACCCAATACACAGAGCACCAGCCCCTCACTGATCCTCCTGCAGGTGGTGAGTCCACAGGAGCCCTGTTTATTCAGCAGGCGCTTCAGGCAAAGTAGGGTTAAGTGTCTTGCCCAAGGACACAACAACAGCAGTCATCAGAGGGAGTCGTGAAGTAGGTCTTGTGATGGGCTCGAACCCACGACATTCAGGCTCTAAGGCCAATGCTCTACCAACTGAGCCACTGTCAATCATACATTGATCCTTATTCTTAATCTTTACCTGGGGCTTGGTCGCTGAGGTCGCAGAGATACCAAGACTTGCTCCAACTTAGAAGAACTTCTAATGCAAACCGAGAAACACTCTTTCAAAAGGAACTCTACATTCAAAACTTCTTCTGTGTTGAAGAAAATACAGTGGCCTCAGTCTCCATTATCAACCCTAACCCTAAAGAAAATGTTGGAATATTTCAGCTCTGAATAAAATGTTAGGAATGCTACATGCTAGGATTCTCAGTATTCTATGTGTCCTTTCCATTAAGCAGGCAGGGCACCACACCCGTGCAACAGCGCCCCCTGCCCTGTCAACCAAATTGTGCAGGACTAAACACAGCTATTGTGTCTTTAGTGAATCCAATCCACTCCTCCGTATGAAACTACGGTATTGTAAGAAATCCAGCCTTAGTATTTCACACTGGGTTATGCTCTGGCTCTTGTAAGCGCAATGAGAGAGGTGAAAGTTGGTATTTCTGTATAAAAAGAGCTTTGTTAATAAAATGTGATTGATTGATTGATTCAAGGTAAGTTTAGTTACATTTTCAGGTGGTAATAAAATGCAGATGTAATACAATGCATGTTGTCACTTACGAGCTGCTCTTTGACACCTTGTAAGTGACAACATGCAGATTAGATAAAGATGTTAATATTTTCATCTACAGTTGTGAATGAGACGCCTTAAAGCAGTGGGTGAACTAATGCAAAGTGCTATTTATTGCACCACTGTCACAGTTAACACATAATTTTAGCGACTTGGTCACAACAGTAAATACAAGGCCAGAATCTCTAAGCTCAGCTGTGTTTCCTCCCCGTGGTCTCCTTCTTTAGGGGGACACTGGAACTACAGAGCTTCTTAAGTCTGTAAGTTACAAAAACGTCTCTGCACTCTTCACCCACACAGTTATTTTCTCGATCTGCGAAACATCAATGATTAGACAGCAGCGTTTTGGCACAATATTAAAGGATAACCAGTGTTCATTCTGCTGCAACGTTAGAGCTTTGTTGTGACTCAAATCAATACAGATATTTTAAATACAACCCATACAGACATATTTATTCAACAGATTGATTTTGATTCTATTATATAACTCATACTTGCCCGCAGAGAGAGCACATCACATCTACAAACCAAATTTAGGCTCAATCTTTACAATTGTTTTTGTGCATTCCAACCACACACACGCACACACTCGCGATCACACACACACACATATGCACACAAATACAATACCCTCCTAATAATGAACTAAAATTACATTAAAAATACTCCATATATCTTCTTTAATAAGGACTTGTATTGTTTTAATCGCGGCATACTTTTTCTTTGTTTTTGTCCTAAAGAAAGTCCCCCAAGCAAAGTAGTTTCCACAAGATGAGCAGAAATAATGCAGCAGTGCTTACTAATGAATCTGGCGCGTTCGACTACATTAATTATGATAATGGATGCTGTTGAGATGCTTGTTTAAGGCTGTTTTCCTGTTTCCTTATGAAATTTGTATGCGTTGCGTATGAAGCCGGCTCTGGAGACGAGTGGAGTGGGAGCTGCAGCAGTTAAAGAACAATGTGGAACATGAGGAGAGTAACAACAAGATTAATTCATGAATAAGATTTCACAAACAGGATCTTGAATCTCTCATGGTGTGGACTTTTTGAACGGCTTAATTTTGATGTGTTTGCTGTTTTTTGAGTTTACTGTCTGTTCTATTGATTTATATTGATCTGTGTGTGTTTAAAGAGTGCTGCTCTACTCTTGTCGTTGGTTTTTAAAATCTTGTATTTTTGGCAGTGTTGCATTGGAGTTCATCTTTTTTCTGCATTAATTACAGAATCTTTACATTGTGATTATTTTATTTACAAAGCAAATGTTTCTCACACATCATCTGTACTTCTTAGCAGGTTTTCCCGACGTTTTGTCCATTTTACTAGTAAACTAGTAAAACAATCTTATGACAAACTAGATTCAAGCAAAAATATCTTTAAAAAAAATAAACATGTAATTTTATTAAATAAGTCTTTTTGTAAATAAGTCTTACCAAGACCACACCCATAGGTTATAAATACTCAACGCGCGGTCTGACGAAACGTCGGGAAAACCTGCTAAGAAGTACAGATGAGAAACCGGAGATCCGAATTTCAATTTCTAATAAGGAGGTCAACAGATAAGTTTATTATATTGAAGCTGGGGTGCCTAACATTCAAACCACTTAAAAAAAAAAATATTCAACAAAACCATCAAACTAACATTATTACTAGTTTCTACAAGGATGTATTTCTGGCCTTTGTGATTGCTGTTGTCAGAAAAGACTCTTAGCTTTCAGCCTAAATAGTGAATGAGATGGCTCAAAGTACACGCAAACCTAAATCCAAAGTGAGGTCCATCAGCTTTGAGTAGTTTAAATTAATATTGGGATTAAAAATATTCTTATTGATCCAAAGGCATGGGTTATAACTAAGAGAAAGCATAATGTCAAACTCTTGCATTCTTTAAACTCTAACGGAGTAAATACAAAATATTATTGAACATGAATACATCTAATGTAGCACAGTCAATATTGATGAAATAAAACATTTAAGAGAAACCATAAAACAATACTTCCACGATTCATGAGATTCAAAAGTGTACAGTGTACAACAATAACCTACATTATGTCATAGATACAAAGCCTGTGACATAACCTGTATAGTAAGTAATGTTTATTTAAATAGCACATTTTACAGACCAAGGTGCTTGACAAGGTTAAAAGTTCAGATGTTTTTCCGTTCACTCCAGACACAGGGATGACGGAAGTGCCCAAACCAACACCATCCATTCACTCAATCGTTACATTCATACCTATTCTACATGTTTTTAGTGCTAGGGGAAACTGGAGCACCCAGAGGAAACCTACGCAGACAAGGGGAGAACATGCAAACTTCACACAGAAAGGCCAGGAGGTAGGATAAAAACTAGGGCCTTCTTGCTGTCTATAGACCAAATCCATGCAACCTCCAAGTCCATCTCACTTAATTAAAAAAAATATGAAGGGATATTTACCGATTGAACAGCACTGTCATATCTGCACCCTTGCTGACGCTGGGCCCTCATACACAACACGGCCCCGCTCCTCTCTTTGATATTCCAATCCATAATGTATGACACTGCCTCCACAGAGATCAGCACTTTTGGCTTTATTTTATCTCGTCGTCTACTTTGGACAGTGTCAGGTAATATCAGAGTTTAGGCTAATTTTCCCCCGGTGCGGAGATTACGCGGCCCGCTGCATATGTGGAGTCCAATTTAATTATCAGAGCAACCGGGAAAAGATTGGGCCGTGTGCCGTTTGATGTCTCCCAACCACTTAAAGTCACTGCTTCAAAGCACCTTTTGTCACCTCGCAGCTATTCCACGCGAACAGAATCTCAATCTCGGTCACAAGATTTTTCTGCGCAGCCAATGGGGAAGGAAGGAGTGGTAAATGCGTGGATTGGATTTGATAAATGGAGGCAGAAAGTATGTCTCCAATTGGATTATGTTCAAATTTTTGGAGATGTTTCTGTCTTTAAACGTAACCCTAAGAATCTGTTGTATCCTACACAACATCAACATTTTAGAACACATCGTTCTTAAGTTGTGCGTCGGATGAGGGGTAACATAATAATAACAATACAAATAATGCATCGGATTTATATAGCGCTTTTCTGGACATTTAAAGATGCTTCACATGCCATTATTCATTCATGCCATATCCAGTGGTGATAAAAAACTACTGTAGCCACAGCTGCCCTGGGGCACACTGACAGAAGCGAGGGAACCAGTATGTGTCATCAGCCCCTCCGACCACCACCAACCATTCACACACACACTAGACTCATTCTCAGCAATGTGGGTGAAGTGTCTTTCCTAAGGACAACAACAACAGTTTGACACTTTACAGCCGCAGCCGCCCCACTGTGGCAACTGGTGTTCTCAGAGGTCTCCCATCACACTACTAACCAAGCCCTGCCCTGCACAGCTTCAGAGATGTCTGACAGGATCTGGCTTTTGCATTCAAGTATGGCCACTGACGCTAACATGGAGGCTCCCTAGCTTCCAAATGACATCAAAAAGAGGCTACAAAACATTTAAATTATAAATTAGGTTAATGGAATACACACAATTTAGTTTGCAGATACTAGTGGCATGTTTCGTGTTCAGTAAATCCTCTATGTCTAGACGTGTGGGATCAGCCTTAATATAAACATACCTGGAGTTCTTATGTATTTTTTTGCACAAACGTATCCCCTCGCAGATCGCTGTTACTGGCTCTAATAGTCGTACAGAGCCTTTTCAAAACAAATGTATTATGTGTTATTACCACTGTGGGTGCTTACATCACACATTCAAACACACTTTTAATGGCTTACATTCAGGATTGTGCGTCCCACCGCATTGTTTTCTGTTCTGGACATTCAACTGCTGGCTATTTCACCACACGGTTCCAGTGTTCCATGAAATACCAAAGTAAAGACACCCGGAATGAACAGAGAACTATCGTGTGATCTTTGAAACACTGGAATTAAGATTTTTTTTTATTTATCTATTTATTTTAGCAGAACTCAAACTCAAAGCCATGTATATTCATTAAGTCTAAATGACAGAAATGGAGGCAGAAACCCCAAATAATGAAAATGGATGTATGTGAGATCAACAGTTTACAAGGTTTCAGACAGTTGTTACTAAGACATGGTTTTGAGTTCAATATTTCACACTATAACCCCAAGTAGCATCTGCTTCTCACGTCTGGATAAAGAAAGGCATGAAAAGGAAATTCACACATCAATTACTGTATGTCGGATCGAGTGCGTTGGAGAAGAGCACGGAACAGCCTACAGTCAAATGAAAAAAACATTCCTTCACACCATCTCACTTGTACATAAAAATGTATTGAATATATGCAATATTTCAGCGTTAAGCCTTCATCAAGTAAATATGGATAAAGAAAAAGGCAAACATCCAAATTCAATTGTCATAACAATTAACTCCAAGAAATAAGTGGAAGAAGGAGAGCGATGGCCTCAGTACAGAGTGAGTGAGGGGAGAGAGGTGTGGGGTCGGTGAGTGCTTTGGGTCTGTGTCTGTGCCTGCGTGTGTGTGTGTGTGTGTGTTGTGGGTATTGTGTGTTGTAAGGTATTGATCCTTGTGTTTGTATTGTAGTGTAGTATGTGTCTGAATGGCTTGGAGGGGATTGGATTAATATCATCTTTATTTTACTTTTTTTTTTCTTTTTATTGTGGATAATTGTTTGAACATATTGAGCACGTTTGAAAAAAATAAAATAAAAATAGCATAGCCTCACATTCTTATATCTGCCATGTGTGTACTAGGTTGCTGTAGGACTTACAACAACTGAATGCAAATGAACTGCAAAAACTCCACAACATTTCTTTCTCTCTTGTTTTTTTTTCAAAGTTCAAATGTGTTTTCATTTGATAAAACTGTAAACATCAAAAAGCGGCGAACCGATTAGACGCGTGAGTAAGTAAATCTTTGGCAGGGTTAATGCTTTAGCTGGCGTAGCTAAAAAACACAGCTGGGAGCGCTTGGATTGCTCGTACACTTTGTTTTGGATCTGTTTTTTGAAGAAAAAAAAAAAAAAAAGATATCCGTGTTTTTGCAGGAGTGAGATTTTTGTGAGAGATGTGTCGGGAAGTGGGTTATCTCGACCGTGCACATCGGACCCGGACAAAGAGAATAGGATTACCGTGATTAATACGCAGTCGCCGGTAATGGCTCAAAGTAGGAGTTATGATGGTCGTGATGAAAACAGGCCCTAGCTTCAAAATGATTAAGAGATGCACGCAGTCATACGTTCATGTCATAAATTACAGAGGATTTAGGCAACAGGCTCCTTGGAAGTCCTTGCGCTATCAATGTGGCAGGTGCATTAAATATTAACAAATGTAAGCAGGCTTATGCAGGGTGATATGGGCACCGGCGATGCCTTTAGTCTATTTAATCAGAGATAAGGTGTAAATGTAAGCGATGAAGCACCTAATAGAAGCAGAAATCCCTTGAGAGACCCACTTTTAATGAGAAAGTTCAACAAATATTATGGCCTTGTGAGTTAGCAAGGCTGGTGCCTCCAGCTTCTCGGTCGGTCATAATCAAAAATGTACATGGCTCGGAGAATCAAGAAGTACAGCCGGCCAATCAGTGAATGGATGGTGAAAGCTAGCCATACGTTCTGGCAACGATGCCCAGAAATGAGGATTTAAAGCCAAAACAATTTAAGTTTGGCTAATTTTATCCAAAGGTAAGACGTCATTGACCTGCTTCCGACATACAGTACATGATGAGCAGGCAACGATTGGTTAACACAAGAACACCCACAGCAGTCAATTTGACGGCTTATAGTTTTGGAAGTGTAATAACTCAGCTCATGCAAATTTTTGATCTTCATGATTTTCTGTTTCTTTATGTAGTTTATTTCTATGTCATTATTGTTATGAAATTATCTTTTAATTCTTAAATGGAGTAGATCTCCCTTTAACTCCCTTTGACTCCCTGGTTTTCTTCCTTCTTAGCATTTAGCTTTCAACAAACTGGGTTTTTTACAAAGTGTTACCACCTATCAAACTGATGGTAAACTCATTAACTTTTTTGGGAATTTTCATTCTATTGGTTAGAATGGGAAAAGTCAAAATAACGGCTCTGGGAGCTCTAGTAGTTTCATTATGCTGGGAGTCCTAGTTCTCTCAGCTGGTTCACTTCACGGATTAAAAGTTGAAGCTTTATTTTTTCACCCTTAGGTTCAGTGAACTTGCATTGCAGAGCGTGACAAAGGTAAAATACAAATGTTGGAGACCTTTTTTTTTCCCCAAAGATAAAATATGTGTTTTTGATAAATCACGGATATGGCAACAGCAAAACCAACAAACAAAACCGAAAATGTGGCCCGGGCTCTCACGCTGACTGTACAGACACTCTCTGCCCGCTCCCCTGGTGATTTGTCACAGTTTGCTTGCCGTAGGGGCTTTGCATGACACCAACCGTGCCGCCATATGTGAGACCAAACTTAGCCATCGGAGACTGTGTGGCGTCCCAAGGAACAGGGGAGTTTGTGCGCGTCAGTACACACTTCTCGTGATGTGAAACGTGCACAAGCTCACATGCACTGCCCCCCGAGCGCAGCAGATGTTGCTCAGAATCACACACTCGGAGACTTTCAAAACCTTCGCTTAATACACTGAGCCCACGCGCTGTCCTGGATCCAACATGGCCGACTCTTGTTCTAAATATAGGGTTTATAATTATAGGGTAGTCAGAAATTAATCATTACATGGAATAACAAAACGCACAGTATGCATTCAGTAAATATAATAATACAGTAAATGAACTGTTATAACTGAACTGTTGTCTAATTAAAACCATCAGTCAATGGTTGAAAAGTGAAAAAAATGGGGAGGTGAGATTTACAACCTCCGCTGCAAGACATTTAAAACAAATAGGAACCAGTTAATGTAGACACACAGACACAGTGTGAAGGCAATGTTACTGCACAAATGATTCAGACTAGTTGCAGATGATACATTTAACATAAAAGTCCTCTGTAGTTCTGTCTTTGAAGTAACATATTGAAGAATGCATATCAGGTCAATGATATTCAGCCATGTCATGTCAATATCATGTCATTGTCTTTCCCTTTATTTATCCATTTCTGGGTCGGGGGGGTTGGCAGAGCTGCTACCCAAGTCTCATAGCACCAGTCTCTCGCTGATCCTCCTGCAAGTGGTGGGTCCACGGGAAGATGGCTGCTCTGTCATTGAGGATATGGCCTTGGTCTTTCAACGGGGGCTTCAGGCAATGTGGGGTTAAGTGTCTTGCCCAGGGACACAACGACAGCAGGCATCAGTGGGAGCAGGTGACATCGGTCGTGGTGGGCTCGAACTATATAGCCATATTTTGCCAATGTTTCCTTATGATGTTAATTGTTTTTTGGACAATCAAAGATGATTCACATGACATAATGAAGTCACTCCGTACGCGTTGGTGATTAACTACCACTGTAGCCAGAGCTCCCCGAGGGCACGCTGACAGAAGTGAGGCAAACTGTTTGTGCCATTGTTCCCTCCGACCACCCACCACCCATTCACGCACACACAAAATATATGGAGCTAAAAACAACTCAAGGTATGCTGTCAGAAATATTTGGAACAAACACATTTGAGATTGAAAGAGAAAAGATCAAGGTATATTGTATCGCCCCCATTGGGAAAGTTGTCCCTGCTTTCAACCCATCTTGGGGCTTTTTGTGTCTATCCAAATGCTAACCTGTTAGGAGCATCTCCAGTGGTTGATCAGCTTGGCAAACAAAAGACTACATTTTGCTTCAGGGTTTTACCTCTGGTGCATGTTTTTTAGCGTTGAGGGAAAACGGGGTGCCTAGAGGAAACCTAAGATATGGGGAGAAACGTGCCATATCTGCACAGAATCCACACGTTTTGCTTTGAGGCAGGGGGAAGATTCACTCAGACACCTTTTTAACTCATGGATTATGGATCCAATATCCATAATCCTTAACTAATATCAGAATGTGCAATATAGAACCATATGTGTCACTGTCACTTTACTGAGTCACTGTGTCCCAGAGCCTTATGCTGCTAATGTACAGATGTAAACATACTGCTGCTAATGTACAGATGTAAACATACTGCTGCTAATGTACAGATGTAAACATACTGCTGCTAATGTACAGATGTAAACATACTGCTGCTAATGTACAGATGTAAAAATACTGCTTCTAATGTACAGATGTAAAAAATACTGCTGCTAATGTACAGATGTAAACATACTGCTGCTAATGTACAGATGTAAAAATACTGCTGCTAATGTACAGATGTAAACATACTGCTGCTAATGTACAGATGTAAAAAATACTGCTGCTAATTTACAGATGTAAAAATACTGCTTCTAATGTACAGATGTAAACATACTGCTGCTAATGTACAGATGTAAACATACTGCTGCTAATGTACAGATATAAACATACTGCTGCTAATGTACAGATGTAAAAATACTGCTGCTAACATTTACAGATGCTAACATACAATTACATATTGCTTGCACTAGAATACACAATACTTTATACTTGCCTCATATTTTGCCCAATGTATTTTTTATACTTTATTATCATGTTCACACATATAGTTCTCATTGCTCTTTCTCACACAGTGGACTTGAATTCTTCATTTTATCGCATACAACCAGGAGCCGCAAGCTTATAAAGTACCCCAGTCTCATGGACATTTATCCAGCTAGACAGAGGCTGTGGAGAGGTTAAAGAGCAAGCGCCAATGAACGCGTGACATGGGGAAAGGTCTCAGAGGACTGCTAAATGAAACGCTACTCTGCTTTTTCATTTTCCCCCACCGCACAAACACATACACACGCTACAGCACAACAGGGGGGCGCCACTTCACTGCTCCCATGCGGCTCTTTGTGAATGTGCAAGACCAGCATTTATAGATCCATCTACACAGCACAGATGGTTCAAGGATGACATAACATGAGATGATCCTATGCACTTTGTTGGTTTATTTTCTGTGTACTATACACTATAATTAATCCCCACCTCATGAACATGCATTTTAGACATTTTAACAATTATGTTTTATATGAAATATTCTAAAATGCATTTTAATTCAACACAATTTATTTTTGTATTGCCCTAATGTATCAATAGTTGTCTCGATTTGCCAACACAGCTCAATAGAAAAGCAATAATAACAAACACATAGTAGCTATTGGTCCATAGGGGGCGGAAATGTCCAAAATGTTACTAAATGTTTATTAATTCAAACGTGTGTTTTTATTTAATCTTTCTCAGAAACATAAGCAGAAGCAACCAAAATGAAAAATATGTATAACTTGAAAAAAGCTGGTTCCACAAGTTAAGTTACTCCCTTTGATACCATGCACTTTCACTATGGGCAAATTTGACGAACTGTGAACACTTTTCAAAATAGACAATTTCAACCAATGTCAATCCTCTGCTGCTGACAAAGCGAGGGAGGAGGCCGTAAGCCCCGCCTTTGTTGCGCTCTCCGGTCGATCCGAGGCAAGGTAAAGTCATGGACCATGGGTAGAGCAGGACACCAGGCATGAGAGGAAGAAGGACAGCTACCAGCCAGAAATGTGCCTTCCTCATTTGACTGAAAGAAAAGTTTTTCACAAGATCTTCCTAATTGTTTTCTATGCACTTTTCACAACCACTACTACCGTTCTATAACACCCACAGGTTCCATAATTCTACAACAGACAAAAGCAAGCTAGATGCGGTTCCATTTCCACCCTCATGCACCAGAAATACTTTAGTTGTGTCCTTGGGCAAAACACTGAACCTTCCATACCTGTTGCACATAAACATGTCAGAAAATTGTCTCATTCTTTTTTTCGGCGTGTCTAACGGAGATAGAAAATAAATAAAAAATGACCTTTTCATTTCAAACGTCTCGCTCCTTTCGACATCTCTTTCCCTCGACAGGTTTCTACCGACGTAGCTGTGACTGGGGCGCAATCATGCCAAAAGTGTGTCTCCTTGCTTCCATTCACATGCAAATGCAGTAAAAAAGACTATGATTAATGTACTTACTTTTTAGCTGGGGTCTTATTTAAAGCCATAATGTTCTGCGCTAATTAAAGAGTGCCAAATTGGAGACAGCTATAGCGACGGATCATTTGCATGCTTAAAAGTAATCAAGAGAGGCATTCCAGATTGGAATGACAGCAAGGGCCGTGCGCGGGAAGAAGCAGGAGCGTGCGCAGACTCGGCACGAGGGGTGGCGTATACAGAGCATCCGTCGGAGGGAAAGCGAATTAATCCTAATGATGCATATTAATATTGATGATGAAGTGGATGATATTAATGCTTACTTTTCTAATTAGTGTTGCCGTGGATGCTCCGTCGATTAATGTTCATGTGCAAATCCAATTGTGGGCCAACACCGCGGCCGCTTGTAATTTGTGACCGCACAATGCAGTTTATTTATCACATGGTTGAATTATGACAGTCAGGTCAGGTGGTGTTGTGTAAAGCTGTGGGCTGTTTGCAGTGTTACATGTGTGTTAGCGTACTATTATGATTACTACTAATGCCAAGGTCTCAATCTGAAAGTGGTCATAGCTGCATGTGAAAACCAGATCCCATCAGATCCCCTGAAGCTAAGCAAGGGCAGGGCATGGTTAGTACTGAGATCCCTGGGAACACCAGGTGCCACAGTGGGGCGGCTGCGGCTGAAAAGTGTCAAACTGCCGTTGTCTCCTTAGGCAAGACACTTCACACATTGCCATAAAGGAATATTGTGTTTTATCTTAGATTCAGTCTGGTGTGTGTGTGAATGGTTGGTGGTGTTCAGAGCACATACTGGTTGCCTTGCTTCTGTCAGTGTGACCCAGAGCAGGTGTGGCTACAGTAGTAGTTAAACACCACTGTGTAAGGAGTGCATGAATAATGTCATTAAAAGCGTCTCTGAGTTTTCAGAATATATAAAACAGATGCCGATTATTAAATGCATACCTTCTCAAAAATGGACCGTTGTACCAAGAAGGAACAATAATACAAGTATTTAATCCATTGTTTATTTCATTTAGAACAGTGTAATTTCAATAAAGAATTGGCCTTATTGTTCACAAAAGTGTATTGGTCTACAAAGTAAGGATCTTTTAATACAAATACTAACCAGTCCAAACTAACCAGTATTGGAAGTAACTAGTTACTTATGTTCCTTTCAGGATTGACCAAGAAGTGTAACGCATTACACAAGTTCAAATTGCTCATAAATATTACTATATACAATCAAAGTAACACAAGTTTTCATGCAAAATAATGTAAGTGCTCATGCTATTTGATTGTTTTTCTCACGTCTCCAAAATAGTTTGAGGTAACAAAGATGATCTTTAACTTAGAGAATACATTTTAGAGTAATTGTTCCACTTAAACTCGTCACCTGATTCCTAGCCCCAGCTCTGAAATAGACAACTACTTTTTGCTTTTCACTTTTCAGTCCTGTTAATGATCGAGAAGTTGGAAAGGACTTCTCGAAACTCGGACTGATTACGGACTGACTTAGGACTCGGACTGATTACGAAAAGCATTTTACATTATGCAAAACTTAGAGGTGTAATAATGTTAACACTTTGATTTAGATCCAAAGTTTTGCTCCAAGATGTTTTTAATATTTAAGTAATTCTCACTGTGCAAACCTCAAAGCTTTGTTTTCTTTCAAAATGAATCACAAAAGCTGAACTCTTTAACAACAGAAACGATTCCTACTGTACTTATTCCCTCCATAGACTTTTAAATTATTCACTTCCCCTTGCGCTTCTCTCGGTAAAAAATATATTGATGAGAATATAACATAGGGCCCTGCTTATTTTTCAAAAAGAATAGAGCCTTGTTATTGTAATAAAACATAAAAAACTGATTGTTTCCGTTAGTAAAAGACCTCTTACGACCATAAATAATTCATCTGAATGCAAATGAATTGAGACAAAAGGAAGTGGAAGGGGAAAAAAAACATAGCACTTGAGGGATGCTTCTTTCTGCCTCTGCCGTTCTATTATATTCTATTACATATTGTTGCGTTCAATCCAACGGGGAAGAAACAAACGCACTGAACACAGCGCCGTGACCTTTGAGAGCGGGATTATGGGATTCGCGTGTGAACAAAGCGAGAAGGCAATATGGACGCCGCATTGTGTGGAGGTGGTGGAGTGGGTTTAGAAACAGAGGAGGGTTAATGTCGTGGTTTCAAACACCGGGGAGTCCAGGGGAGGCTCGGTGATCAGGGGCTACTGCTGTTTGTCATTGAAATGAAAACCCGGGCGCGCAGAGCTACAGTGTTTACGTGGAAGCTCAGAGGAAATGAAAGTAGTGAAAAGGACAAGTGTGTGTGTGTGTGTGTGTGTGTGTGTGCATATACAATTGTGCTCATAAGATCAAACCTTGGCAGTAGTTGTGATTCCTCTGCCATATTCTCATACGCATCAGATTTGTGTTCGCTCAAGGTTAGTGGTTGGATTATGTAATTTATGGTCGACTTATAAAAAAGTAGTGAAAAGAAACGTATGCATGATCAAAGTATCGACAATTAACAAGTCACACAAATGAATAGAAATGGAAATCGTTTCAAAAAGAGGGTGGATGGAGTTAGATAGACAGATACAGTAGATAGATATAGATATGGATGTATGGATTCACTCCTTCTAACTCATTCAACAGAACTCAACACAACACACGCTACAAGACAGACACCCAAACACCCAGACTTAAAAGCCCAGAATCCCCAGGGTATTTTAGATCTTGGTCATTCAGGTAGTATAGGATTTAAAAAATAGTATAAATTCATTTTGTGCTGTAGCGTTTTTCTGTAATAAGAGGTAAACAATGTGAAGGGAACGTGAGGAGACGAATAGCCTAAATGATCACACAATCATCAAACAATCACAGATCACAAAAAATAATCACATTCCGATCCATATCATACCAAACATAAAGGCTCCTTATATTGAAGGGTAATGTATTGAATTGAAGGGTAATGTATCTGCATAGACTCATAATTGTACTCCTGCTTGATTCATGAGGTGTTTTGTTATTGTGTAATAGGGCATGATGAAGTACATATGCACAATGTATTCTCTCGTACCGGGAACATTGTATCGGCTCGCTTTCAATGTTTCACAGGCATCACCTCCGGCAGAGACGAGCAGGCCAAGATGTGGGCCATGGCAGGTTAAGTACTGCTGTTGCCATTCACCTCAGCTGAATGTGTATTTGTTTAATGTACCACTCATTTCCTATTAAAGCAAGTCCAGATTTCAAAAACATTCCCTAAAGTGGAGAGATGTATTACAGTATGAGTGCATAATTAAAATCAAATAATTCATCGGCATGCGGTGGACTGGCTGCCTATGACCAACATCTACTGTGGGACTCAAGCTTAATGATCCAGTCTAAAAAGTGACATTTTATGACACTGTTATGGTGCGTTTTATAAAAATACAGAGCTGGTTATCGTCGCATCCATCCCAAGCTTCATTGAGCCATTATTCAGGCGCTCATAGTTTAGAATAGCAGTCAGAGGGGTGTCAACCGGAGGCATTGGTGGCGGTGAAGGGGCCATACAGCCAGCGCTCGGTGCGAAAAGGTAGATCGGGTGAACGCAGTGATAAATATTCAGGTCGGGGGCAACAATGCATGAAATTAATCTTATATAAAAGTGTGGGGGCTATCCAGGCGGCGAGGGGAGTGGCTGTACGCACAACGAAAGGTTTAAAAGAGACATTTATATTGTGCTTATTGAATTTACATTTGTATTTATTCATTAGAGCAGAATAATGTTGTTGATCTGGACTTTAAACAACATTTGTGGACATTGGTCATTTGCCCCTATATTTAAGATAAGAAAAGATAAACTGTATCGTCTAAAGGGAAATTCACTGTGGGATACAGTGCTAAACAAATCTGCATGAATGAATACAAATAAAAAAGAAAACATGAACAAAAAAGTGCAGTAGTGCTTTGAAGTCTCTGTTTGGTCCAATTCCGCAAATAAGCAAAAGGTCCTGGATTTAAAAAAAACAGAAATAGTTCACACAGTTGTGTGTTTGCATTTCTTGTGTTTCAACTGTTTGACTCTATGCATTCAGCAGTTTCATAAAATCCTCTGCGATAACTACTATTGTAATTCAGGGCTACACAAAAATAATTGAATTGACGTTGTTACCTTCAGTATTTTACAATAATGAACATAATTATATAACTTTTGTTTATGCAGCTACCATTATAATTACACACTGCCTACTCACCATGTGACCTTCTGCAAATTCAATGTTTTGTTAGAATGCATCAGGTTGAAATAGAGTGTTTTTATGGCTACAATTATTTACTGTGTATATAATAACACCTCTTCTGATATTTATCACGATGCTAATTCCATGGCAACAACACATCTGGATCTGGCTGTCGCATGCAAGTATGGCCACTCCATTGGTCTATATGGCTGCTTTGTTTTTCATGTCACATCATTGTCCCTGTTTTATAAACAATTAACTACCTCTCGGGTCCATCTCCCTCTAAACCTCAGCCTGGTAGCTAATGTGACACGACGCAGCTGTTTCCCCCCATTCCCCACACGCACACACTCCTATATTTAAACAGAAATGGAATCTCGACTATAGTTCTTGGTTGTAATTGGGCAAAAGCACGGACACACTAGACTAGAGGGGAAATTAAAAAAAGCAAAATTCCAGAGAAATAATCGTCGCGGTGAGTTTTTATAACACACAGATCAAGGAAAACAAAGTTACATGAAAAGAAGAAGAGATTCCATGAAGTCAGTAAATGTCAGTAAAGGCACTAAAAGTTCAACTCAATTTGGATGGGGATGGACTGGAGAAGGACTATTTTTTTTGGCAGAAGAAGTAAGACCCTTTTCTGTTTCGTACTTTTCGCCGGGATAAATCTTTCTT
This sequence comes from Knipowitschia caucasica, assembly GCA_964034765.1. Lineage (NCBI taxonomy): Eukaryota > Metazoa > Chordata > Actinopteri > Gobiiformes > Gobiidae > Knipowitschia > Knipowitschia caucasica. Next base: position 34,107,639 of record OZ035824.1, on the reverse strand, counting down.
TCTATAAAAGCTTTGGGTTAAAACGATGTCGTCCACTCCACTTTCCCTTTATGAGAGAGGAGTCAAATAAAGAGAGCTTCTAAAAGCGATTTACCTGGGAGGGAATCACAGCTGCAGAAACACTGGCAGGAGTGCTACACAAGGGGAGGGGAGAAGTTATGTTGTACTCAAGGAAAGGTGCCACAGGAACAAAGGAATAAATACAGCCCTGTGATCTGCTTCCACTCACCAAAAATCACCAATATCTATTTTATCCCTTTGCTCATTTGTGGGTCTAATGAGGAAGGTTTTGAAATTACACTCAAATCACACAAGGGAGTTACTACAGCTTCTTTGAGAGAGTCTGGGCATTTTCGCATGCTGCTTTTTCACAAACTTTTAAAGAAGGGTTGGACGAAGCGGAAACTTAACACTAGGAAACCCAGAGCAGTAATTTTTAATGCTCCCAAGCTGCTCTGTAGGTTCCGTTTTATGTATATCATATAAATGTACATCTGATTTGGGTAATATCAGTGCCTCACCAATCATCGACCTCAACGCACGTCACTGCCCAGAGTCCCTCCAGAATCGGACCCTAAATATTTAGATCACAGAAGTATACGGCGAGTTTGTTGCATTGTACTTACAGAGCGAAGCTTTTCGTTAGCGTATTTTATCGAGGGAATAACACAGGTTTCCAGATTAGCTTTTGAGTGAGTGCAGTGTCATGGTAAACAAGCAGACTCTGGAGCAGTGTCTCACACAAAGACTCCGCAGATTTGTCGCGGATTTCCAAGGCAGATCCCTGTGAGTAGAATGTCCAGCTACACTCGCATATTCTTCGTCTTCGGGTCAAATTCACATACTGTAGTTACACCCAAAAACACATTTTCTCTAAGTTGACACTTTTAGTCGCTGTCAATAGCAGAAAAACAGCATAGAAGCAAAAAAAGACTGTGGTAAACCATGCGCTGGGAAAGGCTGTGTACCTTGAAAAAGGTACACAGGCAAACCCTGTGAATAGAAAGTCCAGCTACACTCGCACATTCTTTGTCTTGGGAGAAAATGTGTTTTTGGGTGTAAATATGTGAATCTGACCCCTATAGTCGACAGGATTTGACTTTTAGTCGCTGTCAGAAATAGAAAAACATCATAGAAGTGAAAACAGACTGTGGTAGCGAGATCATACGCTGGCAAAGGCTGTGTGCTGATTCGCTGTTTTGGTTTTTCTCTCCTGTCAATCATCTCCTGGAGGCGGAGCTTCTGCAGCTCGAACCTACGTGTGAAAGTGCACTACGTAACAAAGTGAATCAGGTCTTTTTAAGCCTCTTGAGAATGAATCCCTCTCTAACTAAAGCTTGAGGGAATCAATGAAAGAGCTACTCTGGGCATGTACAGTATATGAAGGTCAAATACTGTAGTAATCATGTTTAAAATAGAGAATGGTCAAAAAGCGTAACATGGGACTTTTAAGTATTATATGCCATAGTGTCCCAATACTATCGATACTGAAAGTTACTGTAATAATTGAAAATCATTTCAGGGGTCACTAAAAATTTTCTTGCGGGCTGGATATGGCCCACGAGTCTCATTTTGACATGCCTGCTCTACTGTATGAAAAGTCAAAGTTTAATCATATCTAAAGTTGAAAAATTGAATTAAACTATGCAAAAATAATTGTTCTTTTAAAATACCTCAACACGCTTAACTGAGAACACTTTGCCTTCTGAGAACTAGGATCCCCATGTGCTGGATACAGGTGTTAGACGAGAATTAATTTGAATGAGTCCAAATCTCTTTGACTTGGGAGCGCTTAGTCAGAATGCTTATAATTGCTTTGCTTTAATCCTTTATATTACAACAGTAAAAATGTATTCTATTTGTAGTCAATGAAGTCGGTTTTGAATGTTGCCTTAATGGCTTCTCCAGAGCTTTGAGTCATAGAGCTATGTCGTAATGGTATTATCCACGCTTTTCCGCAAACATTGTATTCAATTCTTTTGGGTTTTAGCATATCACCCAAAAGGCAGACTTGTACCAGATCATTCGAGCAATTTGAAATGCAAATAATCAGAGAAATCAAGGGGAAAAAATGTCTACCTAAAATTGAACTGAGGTTTTGTCGGAGCAGCATCTGAATGTGTGTTTTCTTGTGAATGAGGACAAAACAATTAAACAGTAATGGCAGGAAAGCAGTGAATAGTGTGGCTTCGTTCAGACAGAATACTTTGATTGTGACTTTTATTTCCCTTAGAAATTGATGACAAACATTAAAAACTGGTTGTCTGTCGTGTGAATGTTATGTTCTTTTACTTTAAAGGTATTTCCTCCTGTTGTGAAAGGGCAGTAAAATAAAAAATAAAAAATGAAATGAAACACAATCCTGGAGGCTTCATAGTCACCATGTTCTCCAGGATAATGAAAATACCAAACACCTAAAAAAAAAGTGTGCTCTTACTAATGTTCGCTCACACACACATGCTGTGTGGCTCCAACAAATGTTAGATTTGACTTCCTTACTCATTGAACACTCTCATCTCCTCAACACTTATCCTTATTTATATATTTTAACCATTGGAAAGCAGCCATCACAAGGATACAACTACAGCTGAAAAAGCCAAAAGTATAGATTTGGCCGAAAAGTATGAAACCCCCAGAACTCCCAGAGACGGCTCAAACTCAAATGAATGGAATCCTGAAAAATGTGTGAGTTTACCGTCAGTTTTATTCAAATTAATCTTTACTTACTTTTAATAAGTGTGGAAATACAGAAAAATGCTAACTGGAAGCAAACTCTATGTTGCTATGGTTACTAGTGCTTGCTCTTCTCTACTCCATAAAAAAAGATAATTCCATAATCAAATGCTTACATAGAAATGAAGTACATAAAGAAACAGAAAAAGGGATAAAGTTATGAAAATCATGAATTCCCACAATCTCACTTGTTACACTTCAAAAACTTAAAGCGGTCAAATTGTTCAACAGTTAACCATCACTTAGAGCTCTTTGAAAGCACTCCACCGGTCTTTGCCTGACATTGAATCGTCGTCCCAGACACCGATGGCCAATAATTTCCTTTTAATAAAACCAAAGACTGGCCAAACCGATACGGCCGGTCCCCCCTATGCCCGCAGTGCTATCCATCTCTTTTAAAGTCAGTGGAGATGTTATGGTCTCCCAGTGCGTTCCGATTTGACCTCTAAAAATACGGCCCGGCTAGATTTGTGAGACCGGGCCGGTAACCAATCAGAGGCCCAAGTTTGGTGCAGCGCCGTGACCCCCGTGGAGCCCTAAATCACAGGATGCTGCGTCACTCTGGCTCTCAGTCTTCTTTACAGCACTTGGCAACGCTTTTATTTGGTTTGGGCACGTCGCACTCGCAGGCAGAGCAGCGGTGTGACGGTATGAGGAGAGGGCAAGGGATTCGATAGGAGTGGATCCAAATAGTGTGAAATGATGGAGAATTTTTGGAGCAGATAAGCTGTATTATCCCTGTCAAGCAAAGATGGGTAAAATTGTCGACTGTGGGCCACATTGGAAAAGCAACATGTTGTGGAGGGTTTGACCTGTTTTCATATTGTCACTAATACATTGAGAATGTGTTGGACCCAGCCCCTGTTGAAAAAGTCCAAATGACATCATGATGCAATTAAACAAATACAAGAATGTCCCGTCCACAGTATTTTCTGTGGATGTTGAAAAAAGTTCCCACACACTGTCTCACTCTTTGTCAGATTTGTATCGGTCTAACTGACCTTCATCAGGCTTGAGGGCAGCCCCTTCTGGTCTCCCAATTAGGACACCCAAAATCTGACTAATAAGACAAAGTTAGGTAAATAGTAGATCTCATTTGCATTTCTTAAGTCTATGGAAGGCGGCAATTTGAGTCTAAAATTATACAGGCGTGTCACGTAAACAAACAAAGCCGAGGAGATAAATGATAAGGAAGCTCAAGCCTGTCCTTTTATTTAATGCAGGAATGTCAAACCGGTCCTCAAAGGGCAGCTTTTCATTCTCATTCATTAACCTGAACACTTTAGGGCAGGCATGTCAAAGTCAAATACATCAGAGGGCCAAAAAAAAATGTTTGCTACGCGCCGAGGGCCGGACTGGTTCAATGTTTCTCAACATCCAGAGGCAGTGCCGGTGACACCTGTTGGCTCGATAAAATATGCTCTAAAGCCAATCCTTATCTGAGAACATGAAAATAGTAAAAAAAAAAAAAAAAAGCTCAAACTTGGTGAAATGTAAAAGAGCAGTCTGGACCTCTTTTCGGGACGTTTTTTGATTAAATCTGCAGAATGGATTATACTTTGGGAAATACAAGTGGATATTCTTCTTCAATAGACAGTTACGGAGAGAAAGCGACTAAGCAAGGATGGGGAAAGTCTAATTTGTTGGAGCAGCAGAAGATGAAAGGTAAAAAACAAATACAGACGTGATTTATTTTGTGCCCATATTATGCGTTATATCTTTTTAATGCAAAGTCTGATATTGTTTATACTTACATATAAATATAGCTGAGAAAATAAGCTTTAAAATGATATATAGCTTGTGGCTTATGAAGTTCAAAATACATCTGCTATTGGCAGCAGATGTATTTTTTTCCTCGTTTGCTCCCGCCGGCGGGGGCTAGCGAGCTTAAGGGGTCAATACATTGCCTCAATGGCAGGCAATGTCCCGGGGGCCATAGATAATTCATTCGCGGGCCGGATTTGGCCCGCGGGCCTTGACTTTGACACATGTGCTTTAGGGAGTGGGTGGAGTCTGGTGTGCTCCTGCTTGTTTTGGAATTAAAACACCGGCCCTTTCTGGAACCAGTTTAACACAGCCGATTTATATCAAAAATACAATAAAAGACCGCATGTGTATTCCTCCCTGCTGAAAAGCCCATATAGGGAAATTTTAACTCACTGTATGGACTGGTGTTTTGAAGCTCAAGTTTGCAAAGTTTGTGTTGTCGTCCATCGCACTTTTTCTTCATTTTGAGAACAGTCCCTATGATAACTGCCTGGAACTGAGTGCACTCTGATAAGTAATCATCACAAAATCATGCTTTTGAGTGAAAAAGGGTGTGCTTATTTGTTACATTCACATATGCGGTACTAAGCTAAAAGGGAACCGGAGCCTGCATCAATTTGCTCTCAGTTTACAAACTCTATATTTTGTTGAATTGAATAATGAAGGCTTGTATCACATCTTGTCCCAGCCCTAGAACCACGTGTGCCAGGCCAACACTGTGATCAATACATAAGTGTCATGCCTGCCACACAAATGGGGACCCCGGGAGGTTAAAGTAATCATACAGAGACTCTAGTTGTGTATTTTTTCTTTTTTCTCTACCACTGTCTCCATTCCCCTCACCATGGAAATGCAATCAGCCAATCAGCCAGCTCCCTTGACCCCCGCTGAGCCCGCTGTGGCACCACACCACGGATGTAATATGGGCTATGACGTATCGCTGCAAGACTGAACTGGAGAGACCGCCTATGTTGTGTGCGCGGAGAAGAGAGATGATTTGTCTACAAGATAATAATAGAATGGTTGATCATGAATAGAAAAAAATAAAAAATCCCTACAAAGTCACAGCACTTAATATACTGTATGTTGAGCTGATAACAGAATAGGCAGAATATACCACTATAGTTTTAAATGATTGTGAGTGTGTGTACGTGTATGTGATTTTAGTGCGCTGTTCGAATTATTAGTGAATCACATGCAGAGAGCATTGCACCGGTTAGTACTTGTTATTATTTAACTTATCAGGGCTCGTTGCCAACAATTTCCACCATGGCATTGTGGGAAAAGCAACTGAATAGGTAATAATGGGACCACTGCCTTAAAAAAAATAGTCAGCAGTGATACTATAGGCTACGTTTGGTTTATGTTCCAATCCGATACAGAGCAGATGTATTAATGTGTAGCATACAGTATAATGTTTACCCGTGGGAAGATTAGCCACAGTGGCAATAAGCTAACGTCGAGCCCTGCGGTTAGTAATATTAGTACAGGGTTAATTCATTCTTAGGGAAGAGAAGAAGTGAAGCTCATGCACTTTTTAAACTAAAGAGAATGATGTAGAAAAAACATTAACAAGAATACATAACATGCAGTACGTCATGCAAGAACACACCATACTCAAACTCAAGCATTTACTGGCAAAGCATTGGCCTGGTCGAACCACACCATAGTAGAAATGACATTTCGTACTAAGGTCTGGACGTGCTCCATTGAGCTCCGTGAACAGGTGGGAGGGGTTAACTCCTGCAGATTGAAACGATTGGATCTGAGTTTACCGTGACGTATGTAGTGCGCCCGAGTGAGTCGTTAGCATTTAGCATTTAGCCTAGCCATCTCCTTTGCTGCTAACAGTGGAGAGTAGCGCCACATTTTTTTCCAGCGATTACATTTGCTAAACATTACCCTTGCTCCGGCTTCAATTTCTTGATAGAACCAGACCGGATTTCTTCACTATGGCATTTTTCGCCATTACCAAACTACAACCTGCCCGTTCGACGCAAACTCTTGATATCACCCACAACTAACTACAACACCCACCTCCCGCGCTCGCTGATTTGTCGGTCGAAATTCAACCGATTGTAATCGCTAACATAGGGACTAGACCCAGACGTTACATGCAGTGAAATGATGATTAAACGGAGTGTACGGATGGCTAAGGCCAGGCATATGATTAGAGGAATTTTTTTTTGAATTTTTCTTGATTGTAGAAGTGTGTTTTGGATGCATCGTAAACTGCATGCAAAGAATAAAACATTTCATACATGCATACACGAGGGACGCTGTTGCCCTGACTGTATTCATTCATTTGTGGAAAACGGGACACAACACAATCTATATTTGGCAAAGCTAAACGGGGACGCTCCTAACTGAAGGGAAGTATTGGTGACATAAAATACGACGACAGACCACATTCATCATTTATAGTCGCTTCAAGACCCAGACTACTGCTATCTTTTCACAAACGCTGTGGAAAAAGGAATAACCTACCATGACCTGGCTATGAGACCACAAGCTGTCACACAGAAACAGGAGTTATGAAAAAGAAATTAATATCTATTTGGTTTTGGCAATTCCACTGGAGAGTCTGTACAAAAAATGTTTAATACTGCAATAAAATTCTTGCTTACATGTAAAGCCATTATATAAATCATGCCGTGCATTGCATAAGGCTATGATTAAACGATTAACATTGAGTGATTGCAAGGACAGCTTTTTCATCTACCGGACAGAAAGAAAACATAGCATTACTGTTAAAGGTATGTAGGAGGATTTTCTACTTCCGGGTGGATCATCAAGACTATTGGTCTTCCCAATTGTCAATCATTCTGGTGGTAGATGCTCGTCACATAAGACCAGAGAGTTGTGTTCAAAAGGTGGAGAAGGTGGTTATTTTCTAACATTTGGAAATATCCTCCTACTGTATATACCTTTAACTATAGGATAACTGCAGCTGATGTATACGTCGTCAGATCAATTCGCTGCACATACAGATAAGGGATACGTAATTATTTCAGATTCAGAAGATTTGTTATGTTTCCCATTGGGGATAATTCATAGAGCAGCATAGGGCAAAAATCCTACAAAATAAAAAACAGGAAATGTCAAACACTAGCATAAGGGAGCTTTAAGAATGAGGAGGATGACAATAGGAGATAAAGGAAGAATGCCGGTCACCCAGACTTGAATGATAGAAGTTAGTAAGGAAGAAGTGAACGATGCAGTGAAGAAGTTGAAAGAGGTTTACGTGTATGGTTTGGATGGATGTGCTGCAGAATGTGTTAAGTAATTCTTGTACATTTCTCAGGTGAAATTATTTGCAATTGCATGGCTGTGTTTGCAGATGTTTTTTTTTTTTTATTTTACACTCAGACCTTCCTCTGGTGGCTGGGTACTTGTTTCACGTTATATTACTGTATTATTTCACATTCTAAGAAGAGAGTCTTGCAAAAAAAGAATGTACACATGCCATCTCTGGCTATTCCTCCATTCTGTATATCAATCAATACAAAAGTCTGTGTTTGGGATTGATTTGGAAGGTCTACAACAAAGTAAAGAATCAAACATTGAGACCAAGACAACCACCACTAGTGTCTACTGTCGTTGTGTCCTTGGGCAAGACACTTAACCCCACTTTGCCTGAAGCCCCCACTGAAAGATGAAGGCTATGCTATGCGGGAGGAGCAGTGAGGGGCTTGTGCTCTGTGAATTTCGGTGCTAGCTCTGACTGCCACCCCTGACCCAGAAATAGATGAAGGGGAAGAAGATGGATGTATGTACTGTATACTCCATTCCACAAGATGGCAAAAGCGTGAGATCACTTGAAATACAAACACAGGAGCCCCCCGAAAGTATATTTTGAATACATTTTTTATAGCTTCATTGTAATCCCGATACATGGGTCGTTGTTGGCAAAAGGCTCTCCATGATCCGGCAGACACCTGGCTTATGTGTGTGCTCAGATGGTTCAGGGCTGAGGCCACATTAATCCCTCTTTCCCCCTCATCAGAGCGGCGTCCAGGACAAACGGGTCACTGCCAACTCACCAGCGCTGCCTTGCTCTCCAAGCCTCCACAAACAATCATTAGACAGCCACAGACGTCATTAAAAGTAGTGGTCACTTATATGGAAACAGCTGTGGCGAATAAAAAGGGCTTGGCTTCCAACGGGACGACTTGGTGATAATGAGACCTGCTGCTTGCCCTATCGAGGGGGGATTTGTGAATGGGTGTTGTGGTATTAAGTCTGTAGGGTAATGGATCTTAAGGTAAAACATGTCGTTATTGCAACCATAATACTACCACAAGAAAAATGTATTGTTTATTGGGGATGCCTATTTACTTTTGAAAGCGCTGGAAAATGGCAGCAAGTCTTAATTAGCTCTGAAACAGTTGGTGTATTGAGCTTTACACTTATTTTCTACCTGAGTTGCTACAGTACAGTGTTCATGGTTTTACAATGGTCCAGACCGGAGCGAAGAGGATTCATGGTCCGAATCAAATGGATCAGAGCAGAGAAAATAGTCCGAACCAGCTACTCCACCTTGTGACCTGTCCTGCTCCACCCAGTGACAACTCCACATCTGCTGCTGTGACCTGAAGGACTTTTGCTAATCATTACTATTTTTATCTTTTTAGAAATATCAAATATATTTTTTAAATTTGGCTGCTACTGGACACCTGAATTTCTCCTACAGGGATAATAAAGTATCTATCTATCTATTACCTTCCAGCAATGTGGTTGCTAATCTTCAGACAAAGGTATTAAAAAAAATAAAAAATAAATAAATAAAACAATACCATAATTCATTCAGTGCCAACCTATTAAATGCATAGATCAAAAATGTACAAATGCTCTGACTGCATGGTGGAGGAGGGTCAGGCATGCACCTGTTGTGTGGTGAGCAATTTAACCCTTATGTTGTGTTAGGGTTAACCCTAACCCGTTTCATGGTTATAATATGTAATAACTTTCATGTAGTTGATCTTATGAGAACAAGGCTTTATGACATCCTCCACAACACTTATATAAACGCAGAAAAATTATGTTTTACGATTTTGACATTTCTGAAAGTATTGGCAGAAAAAAAGTTACAACTGTGGTGTTAGGGTCATTTTTGACCCGGCAATGTAAAACTACACTAAACAGGTAAAACTATGCAAAATTCATACATTTTCTGATCTCACCTCCTTCCTCCAAGAGAAAAAATCTTTTCTCACATCAAAGTATGTGACCCCCCCACCCCCTCCACAGGAATAAACATTTACTCGAGTACAATACAGGTGTGACCCCACCTTCACCGTCTTTCTCCACGAGAATAAATCTTTTTTGTCACTGTACAGTATCCGACCCACGTGAGTGAGAACTGACATACAAACATTTTACACTTTGTGAACAAAATGATGAAATTTTGTACTCAAACTTGACCTGACTGGACACTTCCTTTTGCACACATAAAAAGACAACCCCTTACGTCTCATCAAGAAGATCCTGGGTTCGAATCCCGGACTGACCAGGGCCTTTTTGGGTGTAGTTTTTTTCTCCCAGTGCCTGTGTAGGTTTCCTCCGGGTGCTCCAGTTTCCCGTACCACTAAAAACATGCGCAATAGGTAAAATCCTCCAGCTCTGGTTCTGACCATCATCAATATCTGGAGTTGGGTCCTGGGTGCAGTACTACAGTGATACTGCTCCTGACAAAGGCCCTAGGAGCATCAAGATGGGTCAAATGCAGAGGAGCAATTGCCCTTTGGAGATAAATAAAATACACCTTTACCTGTACGTTACACTGTCTGTGAGGTTCTTGATCACATCCTCGTAGAGGAAGAGTCTTTAGAGGAGACGGATGTGCACATTATTGTCCCGTATGAACATTTTACCTCTGCATTTGACCCATCCTGCAAGTGCTACTAGATTCACTGTCAGGAGCAGCGGTCGCTGTGTAATACAGTGTCTTTGGACCCATCTCCAGGTGTTGATGCTCGGCTTGATCAGGACCAGAGCTGGAGAATTTTACCTATTGTCCATGTTTTTAGTGGTAGGGGTAACCGGAGCACCTGGAGGAAACCAATGCATACACAGTGAGAACATGCAAACTCCAATCAGAAAGGGACTTGGATTTGAACACAGAACCTTCTTGCTGAGAAGCAGTAGTGCTATTCACTCAGCCACAATGCCACCAGATCAGGCTGAAATGAGGACTACAGTATGTATCTGAGGATGATTTTGTGGATGATCCACATTAAGATGAAGAAACATCAGATTCAGATGAAGAAATGACTGAATGAGTCAGAACAGGGCTTTGTTTCAAAGAATGAAAAGGTTTGGTCTGTATGAAAATGAAGGCAGAGCAAAATCAGCAAACATCATAAAAATGAGCCCTGAACCCACTCGATTTGCAAACTCACAGATCCAAGACATAAAGACTGCATTAGCTTTTCAGACCAAACTCCAGAAAACTTTCAGGAAACTGGTGTTTTTTAAAAATAAAGTTCTTTTCTGAAGAACAAAGGCTCCTTATACAAACAAATCTATACGGGTCAAATTTGACCCTAACACCATCAACGTAACTATTATTAATAAATGTATAGATGTTCAACTTTTTTCAGAAGTTATATTCTAATGCTGTTCTATTATAGTTAGAAAACATTATTATCAATGGATTTTACATTTAGTATATTATGACTGAAAAAACCTTATTTTCAGCTTAAAAATAAGGGACAAGATCTGTCTCGAGGGTCATAAAATAAAATAAAAAATAGATTTTATGACTTTGAATGCACACAATGTTAGTATGTTAGATGTAGTACTAACTATATCAGGTGATAATTCTTTATTTTTATTGGTCAGGACTAAGTTAGACCCAGGGTTAAAATTGACCCGCTAACAACGGGCAGTGGTGCCGGTTCCTAACACAACATGAGTGTTAAAATACCCACATTTTTTTTTATAACTCTCTGTGAAAAGCGCTATGTAAATAAAAGATAAACATTGCAATAATTCACTTTGCACCTGACATCTAAAACATTAGCACAAAAGACCGGCTGTAAACAAGGGCCAAAGCTCACATTTGCACAACAGTTATGCACTACAACTTAGCTAGTTTGAATAATCTGCTATTTATTCCTGCTCGTCCTTATTGGTATATTCCACCACAGTTAAGTTAAATGTATAGTTGGGAAAACAATCCATAATACAAAAATTCAGAAATGTTATGAGTGAATAGATACATTGTCAGAATAATGCAATGGGAATACAATTGGCACTAATAGATATTCCATGGAATTCTTGGGTTTTTGCATGATTTAGATTCATAGGAAATCATTCGTACATCTCCAGTAATTGGGACAGCACCAGTTTTTTGTTTGTAAATCAGTGTTCCAAAAACATCTCTACTTTAGTTACCAGGCAACTCTTGCAGACTTTTTTCTCCCTGAGCCTCCCTGTTTGTCCCATCCATCTGGCTGTTTACCTCTAGGCAATAGGAATACAAATGAAGACGCCAAGAAGATGCCGTGCGCAATTGTTTAAAAACCAAAAAAACGTGAGCTTTTTCTGTGGCGGTGTGGACTGGAGTAGGGACTGGCTAGTTCACTGTTGCGAAAAAGGAAAAGAGTTATTTTAGCAAACATTATGGCAGGGTGCGGTGAAGCCTGCCCGCTCATCCCCGCGGCCTAAAATAAATGGCAAACTGTCCGACCCCGGGTGTTGTTTCAAAATGCAACAAGCCTCCAGCAGAGACACAGCGAGCGCACAAGCAAATAACGGAAATATTATGGACAACTGCACTTTGCACAGAAAGAAAATGATGTTGGAAAACATGTTGTTTATTTTGAAAAATGTGCGTGTATGGATAAGGATTACCATCGAGACTGTGAAGCAGAAATTAACTTTTTGAGAAATTTACTGTTGGAATTCATACTATAACCTAATATGGATCCATTACAAGTCCTCTAGTAAAACAATAGACATCTATTCCAGTTGTACTATGCATGCCCCTCCCAATTTCATCTGCATAACGCCGAGACGCAACATAACTCGAGGTTATTTTGTTCAGCACTTTGAGTTGCCTTGTGTATGAAATTGTGCTATATAATTAAACTTGCCTTGCCTAGGTTGACTCAAACTCACAAACAAACATAAGGTTTATAAGGTTCTTCTTATAAGACAAGCGTGAAAAGAAGCTCGTACTGCTTCCTTTTATGAACATCAGAAGGATTGCGAAAAATAAATAGCAGCACAACTATTGAGTTCATCCAAGGAAAAAAAAAAATAATCAAAGGAAAACCTCATATCAGCAATATCTGACCACCGCTACGAGAAACAATTAAAATCAGGAAGTGGGGTGCTGTGGCGAGGGAACTTCAACTTGGCTCACAATTGGGACTCACTTCTCCAAAGAACACAACTCTGCGGGGGCATGGTCAGTCTTACGGATCCAGAAACAACAGCTGATAATAGACACGTCACAGTCATGTGTCACCTATGAAGGTGGAAGTCTACCGTCAAAACTTGTCAGGTAATTAAGCAGCACTAGCTTCTATACACTTTTGTCATATTAGGAGAACCTTCTATACATGAAAGAAAATATAATGAACATGAGTGAGTTTCTTCCAATACATGTTTATTTGACAATTCTATTTCTGCTGAAGGGCAGATGCCAAGCTCGAGACTAAGGGAACACATTTAGTTAAAAGAAATGTTGAACAAGAATTTTTTTGATAATGTGAGTTCACAAAGTTACCATATTATTGATGATGTGAAGAACTTTCTACTCGCCAACATCATGCTGTGTTTTTTTGTTTTGTAGACTGCAGTTCATAGGCACTGACAAAGATGTTGAACTTTCTGACTGTGTTTCATATACATGTAGATCGGCCAAAACGTTGATCTATAGGTTCTTTGCAATGTTTTGTCTTAAAAACAACCTATAGCAGAAGAATTAACCTGCATGGAATATCCAATCTAGAAGTTATGAGGACAGTTGTTTTCTAAATCTATTTTTACAATGATTCATTTAAATTATGACGTTCATTTACCCTTAACTTGCACTCAGAAATCCTTCTTATCATTATCCATGCAACACCATCCCAAAAGTATGCCAGATAACTAGCTTAGACCCGGGACAAAGTTATTGCTTCGTAAATGCAATGCAACAACCTCCTTCATTCATCTACGCAACCAAAATAGGACCATAGATTATGCAAGTCGGGAAAACAGCACTTGGCATGAAAAGCAAAACGGATTTATGGCGGTCATCATTGTTTTCCGCAGAACTAATCATAGACGACTAATAAACACTGCAGACTACACTTCGGGGTCAAACGCTATGCTCTCCAACAGGCTGCGAGTGTAGGAGGCTGGAGCGCAGAGAAGAGCTACTAAGAGTAATGATACCAAATCACCAGGGCGTTTGTCGTAGGCAGAAAGAAATTAATAAGAACCAAATAATAGCGAGCTACATTTAGAGTACAGAGCGGGCTTTTACCGGTAGAGGGGAAAGATGTATGAGCTGAGAACATTTAGGGACTATAACAGATAAGGACTGGAAATGCACACTTTTACCTCGGGTACCATTAAGTCGTCCATGGAATATAGAACTGTTTTTAAATAGTGGTATAACAATGGTATACAATTGCGTTTACATTAGACATTATACTTTTTGTGTGCTGGGTAAAGACATAAGCAGCTACACTTTCTCATCACTATCATACACAGATTTAGAACAGTTGAAATATCAGGGTTGATCTGAAGCGATGCAATAGTTCTAAATGTGTTCAATTGTCATAAAGTTTTTCCCATAGTAGGAGCCTGGGTGAAACTGTAGCCCTGACCACATTCACTGCTGATCCAGTAAACTGTTCGGCAGAAGTTAACATAGACGGTCCACAGGAGTGACCACCCACTTTAGAAGAACTGAATCTCCTCAGCAGGTTCAATCTTATTTACAAATCTACAGTTATCTCTCCGATCCAAAGATGTGCTGTCACTTTCAACCATTCATGCACACACCAGATTCATTCAAGGCAATGTGGGTGAAGTGTCTGGTCTAAGGACACAACAACAATTTGGCACTTTACAGATGTAGTAGCCCCTGTGTGGCACCTGGAGTTTCCACAAGTCTCCCATCACAGTATTAACCAGGCCCTGTCCTGCCTAGCCTCAGAAGTTTGACAGGATTGGGTCTTATATGGCGCATAATAATGCTACAACCTTGTAACACGGAAAAAAGGAAGTAGTGAACAAAGTAGAGAGTAAGGCGATGCAGAAGCAGTGAATACAGTCAGTGAATATTACATAGAGTAATAGCATCTTATTCAAACGTGCCAATGAAAAGTTAACTTTGGATAAAAGGTAACCAGTGAGCTTTGCATCCATCCAAAGTGCGTTGTCAGACCACTCTTCTCGCTCCTCCATCTGCAGTCTACCCGCTGACAGCATGCCGGGTTAGAGCAGCAAATGGATATTTTGTTGGCCAGGTATATCTTAAAACAATCAGGGCCTTGATGAATTGGCTGGACAGCTGATGTATGGCTGTATAGCAGGGGGATCCGGAGAAGGTTTGAGTCAGGAAAATACACCTCATCAATCAGCGTGATTAAAGGATTTGGCCACGTCCAAACAAACTGCATACAGCTAGGGCTCGGACCTTAAAGGCATAGTCCAACCATTCCCCCAGCAACAGTTCTACACACAGAGGGTGTACGACTACGTGAGAAATAGACAGAAAGTGTGGTCACTTTCAACACCTGTACCACATCAGTACCACAAAGTGCAATAGAGAGGAATGATAAAGAGAGCCAATGTCCGCAGCAGTACAGTTTGGTATTGTGGCAGGTCAGACAGAAGTCAGAAGAGTCCAAGGTTTGTTCAGAAAACCATCAGTTCTTTTAAACTCATCAAACACGGAACTAATAAATCATAGAAGCCTAGTTTTACCACCATAAAAATTGCCAGGCTGAGGCAAAGTAAATCTGAACCATGACTCAACCATGACTCAACCAGGACTCAACCAGGACCCAACCAGTCCAGAACCAAACCAAGACTGAACCATATGCTGGGTAACTGGAGCCAGTCTGAGACTCATACATCTCTAGTCTTTAGAACAAAATAAAGAATCAGTAAATTATTTAATTTGATTTATTGTTCATTTGGTTGGGACAGTGCGTGTTAATGAACACACCTTTACGGATTGCAGCCTTGGGCTAGTTTTCATTCTTTGTCCAGCAGCCAAACTCACAAACACATACTTAATAACCTTGAACTATTTTATTACTACTTATTTTTAAGTAGGTTTCCTCCAGGGCAAAGGCCCTGCTGGGAATCGAATCCAAGACCTTCTTGCTGTGAAACACAAACACTAACCGTTGCACCAGAAATAACGCAATTAAACCAACTTCATTATCATGTTTTAAATAAAAAGAGGGTGCTGACTGAGGGGTGTTTATAATAGTGATAATACAAGTAATTCTAGCAAAGCAGAGGTAACCAGAAAGCAGCAGAGGGAATGCCAATGTAAGTCAAATGTAAAACAACCCATAGTTTACTCTCTTGTGTCCTGTATCACACCACAATACATCTTATTCACAGCATATGTTAAGCAAAACATAATCCGCCTTTACAGCAAAACAGTCCTGCCTTTGATAATGACATGTTGGCAGGGCCATACATTCTATTACATACCCGCCTTACATACACCCTCCTCAGACAAACGCCCACATTAGCAGAGTGTGCGTGCCCTGTGGCCAAATCCATTGTATCCCCAGCCTCCGTGAACCATAAATACAGCTTGGAGTCAGCATCTCTGCATATTTAAAGGCGCCTAATGGATTCTGTACAAACATTGACTGTGCACTCTCAGCGGCAGGAAGGACAGTGTCTAGCCGTGGATCTGACAGAGTGGTAATAGAAGGTCAGATGTTTTAGCCAATAGAATGGTTCGTCAACTCCACGTATCCAATCTCTTCCCAGAACATCATATCATATTTTCCTAATTTTCTTTGTTTTGTTTAAGTCTAGGGGGAATCTTTAATCATATACATAAAACAAAACAACATAATCAGGTAAACATGATACAAAGGGTTAAAATGAATACTCAAGTCACAGCCATCAAATGTTAGCCACATCATGAGTAAAAGTAAAAGAGAATACCATCTGTGTGCCCTGCTTAATATAATTCTGTTTGTGCTTTTTAAAAGGGCAACATTCAAGACAGTGACTCAATAAGAGCAAAACTAGTGAAAATGGCTTGGGCAAAGGGAAATTCAAACAAGATTAATTCTCTGTATTCAATGGTAAGGTTATTGTCAAGTAAATCATCATCGACATTCAAACCTCACATAAGTTTTTGCTTCTATAAATATGAAACATGGAGGATTATTCTGCCCATATATAATCAAGATATCAATTTTTTTGTTGGATTTCAATCAATTACTTAGATTGACCCATGACAATTCTTGGTATAGATTGGCATGTTTAGGATATCACAAGGAAGCTGCGGTTCAAAGGCTGCGGGATGCAAAGTAATAAAATGATATTATTTATTTTTTACTGTGCTTTGTGTAATAGACTATAGATTGAACAAAAGCAGAAAAAAACAAACAGATTACATAAAATAGTGTAATGGGGCTCAGGGTAATAGGAACAACTAAATCATATCTGATAGAGCATTGCTAGAAACACAGGACATTGTTGGCCTAACTAAAAATAAGAGCTGAAAAACAATTGCATTATCTCATACTGACGCATACATTTACAACTTTTGAGGTCTAAAAATATTGAAGACACTTCTTTCAAGATGCATTTTTCATTCCATTACAACCCGATAACCAGCTTTCTTCCATGTCTCTAAATCAATTTGTCTAAAAGGGGTCACAAGCACCTGCCGAAGATATCACATTTCCAAAGTGCAAATTGAGGAGAAAAAAACATCTTGAGTTGAGAAAAATTACATTAACTGAAACATGATTCGTATCTATTTTTTACGTAACAAGAAAAAAAGCATCACTAGCCATAGAGCGGTATGCAAAGAAGCTCCATCAAAACCGACGGGGCATTGATCTAATTTATAAACGCAAGTCTCGGTTTCCAATATAGAGGTGCCCTGTGGGTGTGGAGTGACAACCCAACATCAGGAACAGGGGGAGATGGGAATTAGAGCGATAAGACGAGATGAGCAAGTCTGTGCAGAATGAGAAGGGAAATGAGAAATGAGAGCCGACAGTGCTGTTGACGAATGGAAGAGCAATCGTGACAACCACAGAGCTCGGTCCCACCTCAGGGAACTCGGAAGAACTTCAGAAAAGCACCATGTTGCGATGCTAATATGGAAGCTAATTGATGATGCAATTACGAGAGGGAGACACAAGCAGTTGCTCTATAGCCTCTCTGGCCAATGAAAGACATTCACAAAACTTTGACTTGGCTTTTGGTAATATCCAAATGAAAGCTGGGGTTCATGACTTTTTTTTGTATCGTAAGTTATTGTTTGTCCCAACAAAAAGAGTCTTGTAAAAGTACATTTTGAAAACAAAGCTGACCACAATATGCAGCCTTTGGTCAGAGATTTGATACTGCTATAGGCTGAGAGACGTTTGTCTACATTTCTGTCTGAAAATGGCACTCGTGTGAAGGGGGTTGATAGACTGCAAGAAAGACCACAGAAATAACACTAACACTAATAACACTTGCAAAAGCAGATTTCAAATGTCACATAGACCTATGCAGTCAAGTCAACACATCTCAAAAAAACCTTATACAAATCTGAGCAGACAGCGTTTGTACATCTTTCCATCTCCCAGCATTTCAAACCAGCAATTGATCGGATAATAAATGATAGATCTCAGTGACTTACCTAGGACGCCCAGTCTGTAGTTGACGGTGATGACGATGACGTTTCCGTAACTGGCCAGTATACTTCCATCAAACATGTTCCCAGTTCCTTCCATGTAAGATCCCCCGTGGATGAAGACCATCACGGGCTTGGGACTCCCGCTCTCCCTGATGTCTATGGAGGGGTAAGAAGGAGCATCGAAATTAGACAATGAATGAGAATTGACAGCAGTCTTACTCCTTAATGCTTTTGGCAAACTGGCTGCAAGTTCTTCATTATTGTTTTTTTTTTTCAAAGTTGTTAATTTGAAGGCGTCAAACCATCCCTCCCCCTGTGATTGAAAGCTTGTATCTTATTTATTTGTGAATGCGCTTTTGTCGCGATAATATGCAGGTTTTAATGAAAGCGGGCAGCTGTAGATCCGCCGAGTTTTTAATTTTCCGGCGGACGATTGACTGTCAACTTGCAAGAGTGGCAATCCGAGCTGTCATATTATGTGCAGGCTGTACAATTAAACAGGGAACAAGATATAATGAAAAACAGCACATTGGATTTGACGTGTTTATGAAAATGGAAGGCATTATTGGAACTTTGAGACGCGAGTGAGTGTGAGGGGTTGCAGTTTGATGGAATATTAACTAAGTTTCCTTGAATATTGGATTGCGAATGTGTCAGAATCGGTGAACGGTTTTAGGCTTGAGCATCTTTTATTTGTTGTATTTCAGACAAATTCCACTTTGCTTGCTATCGTAAAAGCACATAAGTGAAAAAAATATTGGCCATTGTGGCACCATTTTATCTTATTTTATTTTTTGAGACACCATTTTTAGACACATATAATTGTATGCTTCCAATGAATAGGAAAATAAACATAAAACATAAAGTTTAAATCATCTATTTATTCACCTGTGGTATACCACAAGAGTCAAACACAAGACCAGAGGGCCAAACGCAGCTGGTCTTGTGTTTGACCAGACCGTTTATAGTGGCCCCTGAAATCTTCATTAATTATTCAAATTAACTTGATGGTAAGGATAATATGGTGTGTTGTATCTCATTTTAAAACTGGTTTTCTAAAGAAAAACACCATATGTTAAATTTATTTTTAAAATCACAATAAATCATCTGCCGATCTTTTAAATTTAACCCAGTTTTGGTTCAGTCCAAACATCCAGTAACTGAACTAGATTTGTTGAGAAAATTAAAAAAAAAAAAAATCAAATAAATATGTTCAGAGATGCAAAGATGGTCTTCAAATCCTGTTACACTTTTGGCATCCCGCCCCCTGAACCGTACTGTAACTGTAGTTATTTTGTATTTCACCACAACACAAAACAACAACTTGTATGCAACAACCATGTGGTTGTTTTACTCTGATGATGTCCATTTACTTTTGCACGTTATTGCATAGCTTTGACCTGACATTGTTTCTTTTCATTTATAGTATAATTTGTTCCTCAATTGTGCTGTTATCTGGAGAAATGATGATACAGATGAACATTGTTTCCCGCTGACTTTCCTC